>QUSF01000017.1:13638218-13671225 GCA_003676055.1 Chloebia gouldiae | reverse complement strand
TAATAATAATAATAATAATAATAATAATAATAATAATAATAATAATAGCCTTCTTCTAATGAAAGGCCCCTCTCCACCAAGCAAGAAGGGAAATGGGGGAGTGCCTCAGATGGAATTGCTGCTGCTCATGGTCCTAAAGCTGCAGCTCTGTTGGCAGGAATGTCAGGCACAGGGTCTGCCCTGGGGCTCGCTGCTGCTGTTGAATCAGAGAGGAAGAACATCGATCAAATCCCCATTTTTTAGTACGTATAGGGGACAAGAAACCTAACTATTGTTTGATTGACAGTATTGACTCTGTTCTCATCATGTATTCCTTGTCTGCTTAAGTGTTAAAGGCAAACAGCAGGTGGAGGAATCTGTCTGGAAATTGAATTGCTTCCTGGGCTTAAGAAAACAGCTCAGAGCTTTGCAGTGGCAGGGCATTAGCCTAAATCATATAATTTTTTTTTCTTTATTTTTTCTCTGAAATACTCTTTTTTTTTCTGAAATGAATCTGAATATCTGTAATGTGGATATCTGAAGGGTATTTGAATGTTTGTCCTCTGGTTTTCTTTCACTTGAGTTTAGGACTACTGACACATCCATGCCAAGGAACTTGGAAAATAAACTTCATTTCAAAGAGCCATGGTTCCACTGTGGCTGGTAAAGCTCCAGCAGAACTCCAGAAAGAGTCAAAATGATGGGAGAAAAGGGAAATGTCAGGCCACGTTTGCAATAGGTGGTAGCACCGACTGCACCTCTAATATGTAATTAGCAGCTGTGCTGTAATTTGTCTGTAAATAGTCCTCCAAAGCTGAACCTTATTTTATGATGTGTCAGCCTAGGATTGAATACATTTTAATGCAAAACAAAATTGAATTCTTGATATAGAAATCTAAAGGTCAGAGATACATAATGCAATGTGATGCCATATTTTACTTAGGAATTAAATAGCTAAGATTACCCTGCTGGTTTTTAAAAGGTTAACATATCTGAATGTGCCTTTAAAAATATCAACTTCAATAATTAGCTGCAAAATCATATATATGGATAAATAATGTCATTTTCATAACCTAAATTAGAATTTTCTTTATGTTTAATGCTTTTTATAGTAGAATGAAAAGATTGGTGTAGATGCTTCTAGACAGGACTAATCCAGTCCAGAAGTAATTTCCTGGGTTCTCCAGTGAGCTCTGTTTTGCTTTCATGGTGTTTTTACTGTATGGTTTTACCTGATCTTGCATGTGTGAAGGGAAAGCTGAAGGCCCTAAAGGCTGAGTCCCACCCCACTGACTTCAGCCTCCAAGGACTGTGTTGCTGATATTTTGCAGTGGTTAGCAAAGAGCACTTTGAATCTGCCTGGAGTGCAGGAGGAATACAAGGCTGCACTTCTGAGCTCTTTAGGAGTGGGAGCAGCTCCAGGACTTGGACTTTTGGGGGTATCCTAAAAAGGCTTCAGGACCTGCTGCCCTCCAGCCATGGGAGCTGGAAGCTGCTGCCTCTTATGTTTCCAGTGGGAGATCTTCTCAATCAACACATCAAGGTCTCATGTCAGGCAGGGAGAGGGGAGACCTCCCTGTTCACAGAGGTGACGTTTTGACTTTTGGGGAAGGGAGCAGTTCATTTCTTGCAGCAACTCCCAAATTCAGCATGAAGCAAGCGCTGGGAGCCCCACCACTCCCTGGCAATGCCTCAGTTGTTAATTAGAGAAAAACCCTTCCAGTGCCTGGGGACTCCCATGGCAGAGGGAGCCTGGAGGGTCTCCTGGCCATGACAGGTTCACTGTCCAAACCCCCCAGGTATCTGACTCAGGGAGCACAGAGATACCCTTGCTTGCTGAAATGGGACACTGACCCACAGGCAGAGGCTGCAGCCCCCAGATGCCCTCTCTAGAGCTTGCCCACTCCCCTGTGACTGCAGGAATTCAGTGGCCATTCCCACTGAGGTGCCAGCAGCTGTTTCTGTAGGGAAAGAAATCAGCAATGAGCTCACATTCAAAATAAAAAGGTGAACTGCCATACTTCATGCACTGCTGGGGAGAAAGGGGACTGACCTCGTCTCTTGAGAACAAGAGTAATGAAAAATGTTTACCTCAAAACCTGAAAGGGTCATCTAACAGTTCATTCGGTTAAGTCTTGCCAAAGTTACAAAGTGAACATATAATATGGTCTTTATTATAAGAAATGTCAGGCTGTCTTGCCAATAGCTGGTACTGCCAACCCACCTCCAGCATGTAATTGCCTTTGGAGGCTTAATTTGGCTGTAAGTATTTCTGCTAAATTGAACTCTATGGAGTGTCAGAGCAGGATCTGAACATTTTACATGTGAAATAAAATTGAATCATGATAAAATTTGTGGACTAGAGGTCAGTTTCAAAACCAGGATCTCAGGTTTCTGGGAGAGGCAGGAGCAGTTTGTGCCCTTGCAAACAGCTGTTACCTGTTGTTCCTTCCCCTAAGCATGAATTTTGCCATGGCAAATGAGGTTGCAGTCATCTGTCACTAGTTACACAGAAACAGACTTTATTTTCTGGAAACGGGGTTGAGGAGTGTATTGTGCTTTGTGGCATTTGGGCTCAGTGTGGTTTTTACAGGGAGGCCATCAGTCTGCTCTGCTGGATGGGTGCAGGAGTGTCACTGGGTGCAATTCACTGTCTGTCTGGAGTATTTAAGACTTTCAGTGCCATGGAGCTCCTGAAGACACCATCAAACCCAGCCAGACTATTGGTAAAGACTGTAAAACCCTCTCAGCATCCTCCGGAGGAATGCAGCAGCACTGGGCTTTTCCTCCTCACATGTGCTTAAAGATTCCAAGCACATCTCCAGCAGACAGAAATATTCTGAGGAAACCCCACTCAGAACAGGCTGGTTTTATGATAAAAGTTTAGGGTTGGAGGTGAAACCAAGCAGATCCATCCCTCGTGGCTGGGCTGGGCTCAGGGGTTTTCCAGATGGGAAGGTGTGTCAGTAACTCAGCAGAGGGGAGCTGGAATGCTGACATTGCCCCAGCAGGTACAGCAGGGTAAGGGCTTCTGTTAAGTCTGAATAGAATCCAGCTTGCTCTTGAAGTTATGAGATCAACAGAAATAATATTATTATAAACTTCAGCCAGAAAGTAAATAAAACGTGACTGAAAAGTGAGCTGTGTGAACAATGTCACCTTGATAGCTTCTTGATCTCTTCATTTCCTATTCACAGCCCCCCATAAAGCAGGCCCAGGCTTTCTGAAAATTTATTTTGACCTCTTGCCCAAAATAAAAGTCGGGCAATAGGATTAAATGTTATCACCAGGGTAAATCAGGAAGTCCTTATGGAATAAGCCTTCAGGAGTTACCAGGCTGAGGTCAGGCTGGCTCCCATTTGGGTTCTGCCAGAGGGCATAGGAGTCTCAAAACTCAGTTTCTTTTCCACTATCTTCCAGTACTTCAAGAAGCTCAGTGTTGCAAGAGGATGGGGTTTTTCTGTAGCAGGAGCTTGCTATAAACTGTCAGTAGGCTTTTTCTGATAAAAAAAATTCCTTGTCAAGTGTGATGATCACATATAAAAGAATCTTTTAGAGCTAGGAAGGATGGAGTTAGAGGTCTCAGAGTTGCAGTCCAGGCAAAAGGTTACAGTGCTTTCATTTTTTAAGCTTTATACCAGCTGATTATTTTTCCTGGTAACTCTACACTGAAGAGTATGTAATTTGTCATGTTTATTATTCTAGCTGTTCAGCATGTAGGAAGAAACTTTTTTCTTTTTTCCTTGGTGACTGAATGTTGTCATCTACCACTTATTTTTTGTTGCATTCTGATATGGGAAACTCTCATTCAGGAAGACAAATAAAAAAAAACAGGTTGGCAGAACATCTGCTTTTACAATACTCCAGGCAGGATTGCAGGACTGTAACATCTTTACCTATTTATTACTGCAGAGCTGCTCTTTCCTCTGCCTTGCAACTTTGATTTCAGTGTAATCCTGGATTTTCAAATCTTTTGCATGGGAAAGGAATTTGTAATTGGCTTCTTCTGAGACTGCTGGCATATTTATGGGTAATTCTGTCCTGCTGAAAAGATCAGGCATTATTAACTCAAATGAGCAGAGTTGCCTATCTGCTGAAGTCCTTTGTCAGCAATTAAAATTCAGATGTTAGCACTGTATAAAGGTGCCGATTCCTTTGCAGATGGGGGCCAGCTTTTGTCTCCAGTATTTGCTCTTTTCTGCCTTCAGTATCTAATAGATCATTAAAATTACCCCCGTGTTTTAATACATGTACCTAAATATCTTTTATATGGTCAAAAGTAACTAATAAAACTTTATAACTACTAATATAGGTCAGTTTGCAATCTGCAAAGTCTTTGTTATAGTAACTCACCCTCCCTTCCCACCACAAACATTTGCTTACTTATTCTGTGCAAATATGCATCGTGGCACGATCTTTACCAGGAGGGGCATCTTTGGGAGCATTTATTTATGCCAGCATTCAAAAGAGATGCTGAGCTATAAACATTTCCACTAGAGAAATAGCTGAGCCCCAGAATTAAATGCATATGTCAGAATATCCTCCCTTGACTTGCTTTGACACTGAACATAAACTCTTCATGTGAGCGTTAGCACAAAGCACTAAAGTTCTGGAAAGAGAAATCTGTGTGTAAGTATTTCTAGATGTTTTTATGTTATTTTTGGCCAATTGCTGGCGTGCTCCTATTCTTTCTGATCACAAGAAAGCACAAGAGGTGATGGGCCACATGCTGTAGGGCCCATTCTCTGACAGTTGTTCAGCAGACATAAACCAGTGTACTCCAGTTTCCCACATGAAACATATTTCCAAGGCTCTTTTTTTTTTTTTTTTTTATTAAGTGATGACTTCTGAAAAGAGCAAGACCCACATTATTTCTATCTGAGGCCAAGCTGTCCTCTTTCCATGTCTTCTGTCAACTTTTATCCCAGTAAGATTGCCAGCTCTTCTGAGCAGAGTAGCCCAGGTGTTAATCTGATACCTTGTCATTTGTTCTATATCACCTGGAATTGGATTTTGAAACTATTACTCATGCTGTGTCTGTACTTGGATCATTTCTGGAATAATGTGCTATTCTGCATGAGTAATGGTGTTGGAATTTAGCATCTTCTCGGGAGCAAGAATATATCTTGTACTTTCTCCTTTTTGGTGTAGATAGTAAAACAAAGACCAATGTTTCCTGTCACAGACCTCAACAAACAGAATTTATCATGATAATCTATACAGGACATCAGGGGAGCTATTTGAAGGACTCAGGCTCAAAGTTTTATTGTGCTTAAGACCTTCTATATAAATGTTTTAAATAATTAAATGACATTTATTTTTATGCCTCTCTGATGGCACTTTTATCATTCAGAAATTGTCTGTTCATGGAGGTTTTCACAAATATGAAATATTCAAAAGATTAATTTTGCATTTCAGGAGAACTTCATTTGACTTTGTAGATCAAAGTTTTCTAATATGGATCTATAAGCAAACATCTTGAGACTGTATAGGCAGAGTAAATATTTGGAAAATAATACCGTGTATTGCAGTGGCTGTGAATTGACAATTAAGGGAATCCTTGTTTCATTTTCAGCGGTGTTTTTTTATTTAAGTGCACATGCTAAAGTTGGTATCAGATACATGGTACAGTGAATAACAATGGTCCATATTTCAATTTGTGACAGCATTTCAATGGCAGTAGCATTAACTGCCTCTTGCCAGATGAGCACCCACATCCAAGCATTGTCCATAACTTCATGGACGTGAATCAGATGCTGGAAACTCCCACTTACTGTTTCCAGAGACATGGATAAGAAAGAACTACATGAGGTGTTAAAAGCTGATAGCTGCATTAATTTAAATTATCTTGATATAGCTGAAATAATTGTGGTTTTGGTGAGTGCAAGGGAGATATTTGTAAGAACAGTAGGAATGCCTTTGAATTCTGGATGCTCTCCTTGCTGAACGAATTGATAGGTCTCTCTAGATGACCACTAAAAGGAACAAATTCTTCCTATCTCCCTCCCTCCAGTGTGATGTTTGGAATAAAACACTACTGCTTTTCTTATTGTCGCTGGGTGTGTCCTTCCAGAAATCTGAGCAACAACAAGATCAAGGAGATCCGGGAGGGCGCGTTCGACGGAGCCTCGGGCGTGCAGGAGCTGATCCTGACAGAGAACCAGCTGGAATCCGTGCACGGCCGGATGTTCAGGGGCCTCTCGGGGCTGAAGACCCTGTGAGTGAGAGCCCTGCCTTTGCTCCCCTCTGAGCAGGGTGGGAGTGCTCAGTTCAGCAGTGCCTGCTGAAATATTTGTTATTGCACAGCCAGTGCTGCTGCTGGGCCTTGAGCGTTTCAATCTATCTCTAGTCCTGGGCAGGTTTGAGATTTATGTGCTATTTCTGTAAAATGGACAGATTTTCACAGGACTGACACCATGGGGAACCTGTCATGTGTCAACTTTGTTCACTTTCAGTCATTTAATGCTTTTATTATTTTGTTATTTCCTGTGGAAACAAGATGTGTAGGAACATGTTTGTTGTCTCTTTCTCCATCCTCCCACTGTTCCTCCACCCAAATTGGAACTATTCTGTAGAAAGAAAGCACTTGACTAGGTGTGGCTGTCAAGAAATAGACTCTAGGAATCAAAATACAATTAAAATCTGCAATATATACATTAGGAAAAAATTCTACTTATGTTGCAAGGTATCGTGACACAATTACAGTCCTTACTCAAGTGTGAAAAGAAATTCAAGTTTCATTTTAAAGACTTTGTTCTGTAATGATAAATATGGAACTTTTGCTGTTCCATTAACATTTTTTGTAGTTACAGCCATCTGTTCTTCAATTTAATGTATGCACTTTACTAAGGGATTTGAAAATACTGCCCATAGATATTTAATTAATTTTTATACTGTAAAGCAGTCTGTGGCAGTGCTTCTAAACAAAAGTCAGCATTTTTTAATAAAAAGATGCTTAACATTCAAGCTATCCTGCTGACCTGACCTACATTTTCCCCAGCTGATAAAGCAGCCTAAATATACACAGCATGATATGAGGATTTGTGAGTCTAAGTTTTCTTTCAGGAAGGGCACACAGTGCATGGTGAACCCTGATATGAAAGCAAAGGGTTTGGCTTGAGGGACATACATTGCTATCCATTAACTGATTTTTCTTTCAGCATTAAAAGAGTAATCTTTTGCAAAGGGGCTGCATTTGTCAGGGTCATGGTCCAGCTTTTAAAGGACTGTATGTTCCTGCAATGTAAGAAATCTCTGTGCAGGATATATTGGCATTCAAATTCATCCATCCCATCTTGCAGTTCTGCTGCCTGGTACATTCCATACAGGGCAGGAGAAATATTTCCTGCTGCTGCTAAGCCACTAAGGGCTTTATTCTCTCCTTTACTACCTGCTCATTTTAGAGTTTGTGCTCTTGACCTGGCAAAGGCGTGTCTCTGTGCCCTGTGGGTCTTTCCTGACGGTTTCACCTCAGCTGCAATCCCAAAATTAGAGACCGTGGTGCCTCTGGTGGTAACTGCACAGAGACCAGTGATGCAAAAGCAGCTCAGTGTTTAGCCCCAAACAGGCAATGTCTGTGATGAAACTGTCACTGTTTTCCCAGCCATATCTAAACTATCCCTGGTGATTTTCAGGTAGCATTGATGTAGCATTTCAATGCCCAGCTAGCAGATAGCAATCTGAGATTTAAATTCAAACTCCTAAGGGAGTCTGAATTTCCATTGCATGAATTCGATACCCAGGAGTTAACCCTCCTTGGTTTGGAGGATCAATTCACTGCAACAGCAGGAGCTGCATGTATTTTGTGGATCTTTGGGTAGTGTGCTTTAATTACTGAATGATTTTTCACCTAAGTAGGAATATCACAACAGTGCAGTGATGTTTACAGACCCAGATATTGATTGGGATGCAGTCTAACAAATACACATGAGCCTTTTTTGCAATGGAGTGAAACAAGATACTCCAGTCTTTCAGATTAATTGGTCTTTATTGTCGAGTTCATTGTTACCATAACAACTCAGAGAGATGTATCTTCCTAAACACAGCACTGATTCATCTGGTACAAGCACCAAGCAAAGACCATTTTATAGAATGATTACTGGGTTTTGTCTTCACAATTAATGATGATAATGACATTCCAGAGCCTGTGCCAGGTCTGGAAATCTTTCCTAAGATATTCCTTGATTTTTAATGAGGACACTGTTTCCTTCCATACTTTTGCAGTGTGGATTACAAAAAATATCCAGGATATGAGCAGAAGTAATGCAGCCAGTATTGTTATTGTCAAACACTTCTGGCAGTCTTTTTCAAATGATCTCTGAAATACATCTCAGCTTACTCTCAGATATTTATTAAATTGAGCCTTTAGTTTTTATTTCAGGTTTGTCACTAGTAATAATTTTAATTGCATATTGCTTTCAGACGTGCAGCTCCCATCAGCCTCTAATGCTGAGTGGAAGAGATGCATTTTCAATTCACAAGACCATGTTTATGTGAATCTAACCCTCCTCTAGCTGTGTTCTACTTCAGCAATCAGTAAAAACAGAATGATTTCCACAGCATCTCTTGATGCCCTTGGTAAAGCACCTCCCATCCTGAAATTATAGCCCTTCCCAGTGGTTCCTAATTCCCTGTTTTAATCCTTGTAGGATGCTGAGGAGCAACTCCATCAGCTGTATAAACAACGACACCTTTGCTGGCCTGAGCTCAGTGAGGCTCCTGTCTCTGTATGACAATCACATCAGCACCATCACCCCTGGAGCCTTCAGCACACTGGTCTCTTTGTCTACAATGTAAGTGATCTTTTTATGGGATGAACATGTCATGGTGCTGTCCTTCTGTGCTTTCCTTGTAAAAAAGACAATGTTTCAGTTTTCATCTAGGGAAAGAAAACTCCATCCTACTGAAATCACAGGTTTGGAGGATACAAGGTGTGATTTTTTTTTTTAATTGAATAGTTTCAGCTGGAGTGGCTGAAAACACTTGGAGGTTGCCAGCCTCAGGCAGGATGGCTGCATTTTGCTGTGTCAGAGCCCAGTGCAGCGTGCAGGAGAAGGTCATGTACAACAATTTCTGCAGATTCAGAGTGTAGCTTATCACACACTCAGCTCCCTGAAGCTGCTTTAGTGTCAGTAGTCTGATTTTGTAAGAACAGCTTTCTTGTATTTCAGTTAAATTAGTTAAACATCAAAAGTCTACTAGCTAATTCTTAGATTTTCAGAGCATCTGAAGATGACAAAATTGTGAAGTCTTACTGAATGTGATTTTGAAAATCCCAACGTAAGCTTTATTTTAATTCTCTTACACTTCTCAGTCATTCTTTGAATTCTTTCCCATGCTTCTTAAATACTTTTAAATGGTTTTTTAGTGTGTCCATTTTAATAAAGTACAGACTGATAAATATGGAAAGAAAGTCTGCCTTTTGTTTCCAGCTGTGAGAGGGGACCCTGGTGTTGTTGTTAATGGAAATTGTCTGTCTTGAAAATACAGCCTAATTGTCCAGTCAAAATAAACTCTCGATCCTATTGCATTTCAGGATTGGAAAACATTCTGAATCATGTTTGGGCAAAGAAGGAAGCATTGAATCTCAGCTGTTTTGATGCTGACACTTTCCCTTTGCTGTGGCAACCTTTCACTATCAAATCAGTTATCATTTTGGCATTAGCTCCGTGCAGCATAAGGAGCACAGGATTTTCTTTCCTTTTACATTGTGTAGTCCCAAGAATCTCCTTGAAATTGATGGACAAAGAGAGAAACACAAGCAGATTATTTTTATTGGCTGTTTTCAAGTCTCTGGTCAAAGCAAGTGGCACTTGCTGGAATCTTGCTGTCGCTGTGCTGCAGGCAGTTCCTGCCTGCTCCTCTCCGTTATCTCTCTGCTTCTCCCCGTGGCTCCCTTTGTACAGGGACTCTGAATCAGTCTCTGAAGCCCCTACCTTGCTTTCATAGAATTGTCCTTGTCATATTTTGTTAAAAAATAGCCCATTTTCTTTTTTCATCTGTGGGAAAAGATTGTTGCACTTTCTAGCAAGAGCAATTAAAGCTGCTGCAGATTAGAATGCATTGCTTTGGCACTGATTTATAATCCTCTTGGTTCCTAGCTGTGTCTTGGTGGCAGAGTTTGTTCTTTGACACATTTTCATTCTGTGTTTGATCTACAGGCAGAAAAGTTGTGGTTTTGACTTCTCTAGTCCTTGGGTTGAGGCCATGGTGATTTTTGCCATATAAATGCAGAATTCAGCTTTGTTCATTTCAGGGCAGCACTCTTGTAGGTGGATTTATTGGATGACAAAAACCACTGAAGTTAGATGGTGTGACTGTTTTCCCTGTCCAGCCCACACGTGGGGAGCTAATCGGGTATTGTAATGCCTTACTTTTACATCTATCAATGGGAGACAAAAATTCATGCAGTGTTCCATTTCCATTTTTATATTGGCATATTTAAGCACTAAATAACGTTGCTCCTTTTGTTCTTACACTCTGTGAGTCAGTCTTGTTGATATTCTCAAAACATGGATAGCTCTGAAAATAATACCCTATCTAATGATTTTCAATAGAGGAAGAACATCTATTTTGTAGAAAAAGTAGCCATTTTTATTTTGTTTTTTGTCAAACTAGGCACTGTAGCATCTTAATTTGAAGTGCACTTGCACTTCTCCACACAGAGAATTCAGTCACGTCTTTTAGTCCTTGCACTAAATATTTCTAAGCAGAACTGCTTTCCTCTGGATTATTATTCAAATACCTGCATGAAGCTAATGCCAGAATGACATATAGCTCTTCTTGTATAAACTGAACCTGAATTCCAGAATATATTTCCAATCTAATTTCAAGAACATCCAGATGTGTTCCAGCATGTTTTTCTAACAGGTCACTAGAATCCATTTAAATAGTTAATATTCTATGACTTCTTTGTAATTTTGAGGAGGAGGCACTTGTAGTAGGATATGCATATTTCATTCCTCAAGACTTCTATTTCCCCTTGATTTTTAAAATATGTCTGTGTCCTTGAGTAAACACTTCTGAATTTAATGTTGTTAGTAAAATATCTCTGCTAAAAGTTTGATTGCTGTATTTCTATCTGAGTGGGTAAATCACTATTGTATGTGTAGGAACTCTGATTATTAATGATGAGTTTTCACATCAATTTTTCTGCCCAACATTACTGTTTCTGATTTGAGAACTCCACTTGAATAGTCAGTTTCCTCAGTAAGGCTTTGGCATATAATTGCCTTTCCAGACTTTCAATTCCATTTCATGTCAAGTAGGAAATCTCTTTATCCATGTGATAGTTTAAGGAGAGACTTCATCTTACATTTCTCTCAAAAGTTGCATCACAGTTTTGCTGTGGAAAGAGCATGTATGTAGGGACATATGTGAACTTGATACTGCATTAAAGCTAAAAATCCCTGTTCTGGAGTTGGAAATGGATAAAATCTAGATGTTGCTAAAGTAGCAGAAGGACGTGTAGAATTACTGACAAGATAAATTTGTCCTTTTTTTTGTCTGGAATGATTTGAATTTCTAAATGGGAAATTTGTTTATTTGTTAATTTTTTCTGTAAAAACATATTTCTTTCTTACTTCCTAAGAAAAAGCATAATCCAACTTCTAAATCAAAGAGACTAAAAATCTTACATCATATTAATCTGCCTTTGCTAAGAAGAAAAGGAGGATTTGTGGATAGTTACATTAAATCAAAACAATCTCTCCTCTCTAGACAGGGACATTTACTATTTTTTGGTATGGAGCATTTTGTAGATGCAATGTTTGTGGAAGTTTTTGGCATGTGTTGGTAAGATGCCCTCTGGATGTGCAAAATATCCTTTACCTCCAGAGCTGCTGGTTTTCCACCAACCTGATAATACACACCTGCTGTTTGTTCCCAGTTGTAGATGATTTAATTCTGAGGTTTTGTGTCATGGAAGCAGTTCTGTGACTGTGATCTCACTCTCTTCCATCAGTGGAACAAATGGCCTTTGAAGCACTGGCTCACTCGGCGGCGGCGGTTCAGACATTTGGTTCAGGCACTCTGCTCATGCCAAAGTGTATCAGTGTGGAAAATATAAAAAGCATCCTGCATGTGGTGCCATTATGGATTAAAGAAAATGGAAAACAATTCAGAAGGAAAGCAGCTAGAATTGGAGTATTGCTTTCAGTGGTTTTTTGCACCTTCTGTATGAAAGCTCTTGTGTAACCTGTTGGTTTTGTCACCTTTCTGCAGTGTTTGAATCTTAGTGTGAAGCAGGTGGAGTATTTTTATAAAATTATGCTGAGTTTACTGCTCCCCCTAGTTCTCCTTTCTCCACAATGTCCATAAGCCTGTGTTAAATCCACATGGGATTAACCCCAGAGCTGCAGGGCAGAGCAGTGATTGAAGTAGGCTGTGCTCCAGTGCTGAGAGCAGCTGTAAATCATATTGTGGCTGTGTGATTTTGGCCTAGAACCTACAGAATTTAGAAGTTGCTTTGGGTTTGCTTTCTAACTCTCCCACCTCAATTATGCCACATATTTTTGTCTTCAGTACTATTGTTTTCTGAAGGAATTGTTTGGCTGAAATCCTGATGTGATTTTGAACGCCTATTTTGGTTTGTGAATGCTTCTTGAAAGTGAAGACTTTAAAGCTACTTCAGCTACTACACCTGCACTTGAAGTGCCTGTTTCTTGCCTTCAAATTTCTTGTCTTAAAAGAAATGCTATGATTTAAAGACATTTCATTATTGTATTTATTTCTGTGCTACCAAAATATTAACTCTTGGACACATTCATACATGATGTGAATATTCCATCAATAATAGTTTAGATACTCCATTTTCCATGCACAGACCCTGACAGCTCATTCTTCTTTTGTGAGGCAGCCTCAGACTGAGGCTGCTGATTCTCCCTGTCTCTGTGCACAGAACAGACAGCTCTCCCTTTGTACCAGGGATCTCAGCCTCTTTCCTTCCTCTGAAGTTTAGTTAGAAAAGAGCTGCTAAGCCCCTAGGGGCTCCATCCCTCTCACAGAGGTGTCAGGTGATTGCTTTGGGGACTGCACACCACAGCACCATGCCTGGGCTGCAGCTCTGGAGGGAAGATATTTCAGGAGCTACAGCAAGATTTGAAGCAGACCCCACAAAGGCAGCAGAGCAGATGTTTTTCACTGCAGGTATCCATACCTGAGAAATCTTCATAAGTGGCTCAAGATCACAGTGCTGCTTTATCTGTGTGTGTATGTACATACATAGCACTATACTGCTGTTTCAATAGGAATCCCAAATTCAGCTTGCCAGTGGCTCCCTGCTGGCTCTGGTTTGTGTGGGCTGGGACAGAGGCAAAGGGAGGGCATGGGAGTGCTGGGACAGGTACATGGTCATGGTGAAGATCATGCACTCGTGGGTGCAGGTTGTGAGGTGAGTTTAGACTTGGGTGTGAGTTGGAGCTTGGGTTGAATTCCATGATAAATCCAGCCCTGGTCATGATGTAAGTATGTTTAAATTATAATTTAAAGTACTTTGGTTTATAAATATATGTCTGTATATGCATAACTATATATATGTTAATTATAATCCCAGCCCTGATATAAAACCTGCATAGAACTTCCCACATCTGCAGGTTGGAGGAGGGATCTTGCAGGAGCACAGGAAAGAGCCTGGACTTGGAGCCCCTCATCTTTCTGTAGTTATTTCAGTATTTCTGTATACTTATGTGTAATGGAATCATGTTTTGTTCCCTTTCAGTAATTTGCTGGCTAACTCCTTTAATTGTAACTGCCATTTGGCGTGGCTGGGGAAATGGCTGAGGAAGAAGAGAATTGTCAGTGGAAATCCACGATGCTTGAAACCCTTTTTCTTAAAGGATATTCCAATCCAAGATGTAGATGTCCAGGACTTCACCTGTGATGGTAAGGAAATCCAGTTTGATTTGGCACTTGTGGTAGTGTTGAGAAGGCTCCTCCCTAGCAAGCAGTGCTGCTCGTAAACATTTGGTTTGGTGGTGGAAAAGGCAGCCACCTAGAGCTGAAGATCATTGCTCTCTATCAGTGATATATTTTTATTCTTGATTTCCAGTTTCTGAATTTCTGCTATCTGCACCTAAATATAAGAATGAATTTATTGTAGACAAGTGCTCTGCTTTGTCTAATGCTGGTGTAATCCTGGGCCTTCCTTACTCATAGTTAACACTCTGAAACCAGTGGGAGTCATGCTTTCTTGGAAAGTCTCAGATTTGGATACTGTTCAGGGTCACCAGTAAAAAGTGAATATCATGAAATAAAAAAAAAAAACCTTACCCATTATTTGATATTACTCAGTGATGCTTCATGTTTTGTTTGGTCTGTGTGGGTTTAAAAGAAAATACCCTGACATTTCTCTCCAGGTAGTTTGTCTTCTGATCAAGCAGACTTTAGAGACACTAGTAAGGAGAGCACTGCTTGATGAATGCCCTGCTAACTTGACTTGCAGCTTGTTGAGACCAGAGAGGATGGAGATGCAGTTAGTCATAGCTCAAAAGAGAGAGTAAGAGTGATAGAAGTTCCCTACTTAGAGTAAAAATTAATTCCTGTCCTAGTCAAGCAATCTGGCAACAGGCCCAGGTTCTGGAGCTCAGAGCTCAAGAGACCCAAGCTTAGTCATAAAAGAATAATTCACTTTTAATTTGAGAGAAAAAAGCTCCCAAACCAACCAAAATGCTGGTCCACAGATTGACATTCCACACTTGGGAGAAAAGAAGAATCCTGGTGCACGAAATGTCATTCCACAGTTGGGAGCTTTCTCTGTCAGGCAGTGACTTGGAGTCAAGGCAAATGGAAAGTAGGTGGTGGCAGGGTGTGAAACACAGAGCACAAGGGAAAAATTAAATATGCTGAAAAAACATGCTCTTTCTGCAGGTTTATGAAGGACTTGGAATTTTGTTTCCAGTCATTAAACTCAGTGGGGAAGAAAAGAAAAAAAAATTTCCCTGTTCTTCTGTAGTCTGGCGGTGCCTCCCCAGCCCTCTGAATGCAAATGGTTCCTACCCATACAGTCAGGGGTAATTCTGTTATCTTGTACCAGGACTTCCAGCCTTTTTCTTTAATCTCAATGCTCATGGGTGCTTCCAGCAGAGAGAAGAAAGAACCAGATCTGTCTCAATTAGTCCCTGCATCAGTTAGAAGCAAAGAGCAGGCTGGGAGCTCTGGGTCTCAGCTTGGGCTGCCTGTGCTCACACACAGTTGTGTTCTTCCCCTCCTGTCATCCCCAGAATGTGCCACTAAGTGTTTCCTTTCACATACATCGTGATCCTGCAGCAGGCATGTGCCTTATGTTTTGCAAAGCCTGTTGCTTTTGGGGAAAATCCATGCTTTAATGTTCTTAGCTTCAAAGCGTTGGTTTCTACTGCAGAAACCCTATTGTTCTTCAATTACAAGATTTAATCTGCTGTTTATGGACCTTTGAAACCATTTTTGGAGAAAGCTGATATTTTTAAGTGTGCACAGATGGATTGCCAGCAGTTGGAAGTGTGCTGCTTTAGTTTTTTGTTTGCCTGATTATCGTTGTTGAAAACAATGAGGCTTTACAATTCAGATCATAAATAAAGTGCCAGGCTGACTTTGAAAAGTAAAAAATAAACATCTAAAAGCTGAATTTTAAAAAAGTCTTCCAAAAGGAGAGTAGATAGTGAATATCATCTCTCTAGGTGAATTTAAGAGCAATGTGTTGGTCGAGTTCTCCATTTCAGCTGGCATATTATGGATGGCAGGGGGATTTGAGATTCATACACTGCATTGCACTAGAATTTGCAGAATTACAAGGTAAATTCTCCTTAGGAAAAAAAAAATTAAAATATTTCTGTACAGTTTATGCAGTGTTCATGTTTCCTAAAGAACTTGCATGAGGGCAGGGTGATCCAAAGCTGGATCCAGTGTAAAATGCTGTGATGGTTACCCTGGATTCAGGGTGCCCCTCCCCAGGCCTTGTCACCAGTTATCTTCAGAGTGGGTGCCTTGGGCTGGAACGCTGATTTCCTCACACTCTGCCTCTGTCCCTGTGCAGGTAATGATGAGAGCAGCTGCTTGCTTTCCCCTCCTTGTCCTTCCCAGTGTACCTGCGTGGACTCCGTGGTTCGCTGCAGCAACAAAGGGCTGCGGATGCTGCCCAAGGGAATTCCCAAGGATGTGACTGAGCTGTAAGTTACCTTTTACCTATCCCCTCTCTCGAGAAGTTCATCAAACTGCGTCGTAGTGAGGCTTTGTGGGTCCGTGGGGGGTTTGCCTTTGACTTTAGTCATCTGTGCTCTGGTGCTTCTCGTATGTTCTGACCATTATTCTTATTCTTATTTGTCCCTTGACTGAATAAATCGCTCTGTAATGGGAACAGAGTTTATCCTTCCATCAATTCTGGGTGTAGGAACAAATGCATTTATTAGTATCAAATAATCCTGAAGTGCTTCTGTGAGAGCCCAAGCTCACAACAGGCAGTTTGAAGGGATGATGAAACTATGGTCCTGAGTTACGCAGCTGTGAGCTAATTATCCTCTGAGGAGATTAAAAAAGGAAAAAAAGGAAGCTGGTAGTGGAAACAAGGAATTCTTTTCTCCAAACTTCATGAAGTGGCCAAAATAACAGATAATTAGATTATATTGCAAAGTAAATTTATCCTAGTTTAGAACCATCTTTCTAGTTGTCTTTTCATCTACACCTCACTAGGACTTTATAGTGGATTTTCTTTCCATGGAAAGAAAATATCCTGGTGGAACTTCTTGGCTTAAGCAGTTGGCAGTAGAAATACTGAGCTTTTCCCCTCTAGGCCCTTATTCAAATCTATCCCACGTGAGTCCTTACTGAAACTTGTTACAATCTCATCAACATTTCTATGTGAAAATAATTGGTTGAGTTGGTATGTTTGATGAATTTTATAATGAACTAAAATCTGGTTCAGCTATTTTCTAGTACCTACTATTATTTTTACTCCCTTCACGGGGGGAGAATGGGGCTCACACTGTTTTTACCAGTGCTGTAGAGAAATACAAGGCTTTGTTGGTGAATGAGGGTACTGGAAGTGCCTGGGGTAACTCAACATGGAAACTTTGCATTAATGGATGCATCCTTGGAACACCATTGACCAGGGCATGGTTAATAGTGAATTTAATTAAAAGGCAATTCCTGGCCTGAATTCCTTTATATATTGCCATCAGTGTTACAAAGTCTGCAAGGTCATCTCTGCTCCGCTTTTGTTCAGGTTTCATTGCATTCAAATGTAACTTGCCAGCAGTAAGATATCACAGATGTTACTTTGATTTCCACTGCCACACTGAGGAATTTTTATGTTTAAATTTTGCATATTGAGTTTTACTGATACTGTCTGATACCCTGATGACATAGCTTTCACAAAAAGAGTAAAATTAATCTCACATTCTTAAAAACTGTTACATTTCTTAACCATTTCTTGGCAAATGAGGCAATAGCCTGGAAGTGAGCAGTTTGAGTTCACAGGAGTTTACGTGACTATCTTCTTCAGTAGGAGCCTCTTGGCTGTGCAAAGCTCTAGTTCAGCTTTCTGCTTTCCATCCAGAAATGTGTCAGCAGAACACAGACAGCCATGGACTGCCTGGCTCTGAATATTTCATATTCTGCAAATATAACCTTTGAATCTGTCCCAGCTGTCTCAAAATTCAATCCTGATCTCATTCTCCTCTCAACCAACATAAACGGAGCTCCTTATTTGTATCTACACCAAAAGATGGGTTGCAGGTACTGAAGCATGAAATTTCATGTGTTTGTGGAAACTGTGACAAGAATGAAGTAAGTAAATAAAAAATAATCAATCTTGTTTGCCTTTCCTCTGCTTCCAGATTGAGATAGAGATATTGCCCATAACCTGCTACATTGTGCAGGTTACAAGTTACTAGTGTGAACATTTTTGTTGTTCTTTGTTTGAAAATTGCCATTGTTGCTGTGGCAAGCAGCATCTCCAGTGGAACCCAGCCTCTTGCCTTATCCTGAGGACAACTGGAACCTGGCAGAGGGAACCCAAAAGCCTTCTGGGCATAGGGTGAAAGAGACTTGCCTTGTTCAGTTGCCCAAGCCCAGAGTCTGGGGTGCCAAGGAGGTGACAAGGACGTGCAGAGCCTCCTGTCCTGTGTCCCAGAGCTCCCTCCCTGCAGGAGGCCTGAGCAGGGCCAGGATGCACAGGAGCATTTCAGTGCAATTTTATTAATGCACCAATCTGACATTTATAACCTTCCATTGCTGATGTATTCATCTGCCAGGCACACTGGTTGCAGTACTTTTTATTAAACTGCAGAGCTTTTGTGCAACGTGGTTTAGGAAAAAGAGCTGTCAGGTATCTGCTTAAACCACTCTCCTGTGGCTGAATGTGGCCTTCTCATGAATTTCTTTAAATTCTCTTAGAGGTCTTAAAATAGTCTTAAAAGGGGAATCCTTTCCTTGTAACAGGTATTAAATAGCACTGTGCAAAAATAAGCATATCTCTTGCACAGGCACATGGGGGAAATGTTACCCTTTCTGGGTCAAATTTCACTGTACACTCAGCCAAGATCCCAGCAAAGTTTTATTGCAGGGTGGACAGGAGACACAGTCTCGCTCCTTTCAGTGTTCATTCTCAGGTTCTGTTTCAATGTATATTTAGACAAGACATGTGAAAACCATTATCTCCTTCATATTTAGGGCTTGCAATGATAGGAGACATCCCTGTGTTTGGTTTGTACCACCCTTGGGAGCAGGGATTACCTTGGCAGGGAAGGCTTCCATCTAGAAGAGAGTTGAAAAGATAACTCAGTGCTTTTTAGAGGAATGATGATGCAAGAAATTTCTATTTCCCAGCTTTTCCTGCAGAAAACCCCATCATCATGGGCAAGCTTTCTTCCAGCTTTTTGAGAATAGGAAAATATTGTGTTGTTTCTTGCAAATTCCTTCACTGTACATTCCTCCACTGTATATTTACATACTGCCTACATTTTTTCCCACTGTTTGCTTGTCCTGAAGAGAAACCTTGGGTTTTTTGAACATACTCAGTTTTCTGCTCCAGATGTTCAGAAGTAAAATGTCCATGCAATGAGCTAGTTTGGAATTCAGCCTTGCTGCTGCTTAGTGTTTTAGGCTTTCCTTTAATTCTGTTTTTTCCCCTAAATCTGTTTGATCTAAGTTTCCCATGCTCTTTCTCCTTTTATATATTACCTCAGTGTGTGAACACTAGGTTTTTCCTTTTATTCACAAAAGTATAGTCTATTTCTAATAAAGTCTTCTCTGACAGCATCCAGCTGCTTTTATGGACCTACAGCAAATAACATTTTGCATTGGGGAAAAATATTGGAGGCAATTATGTGGACGGTGTGCACAAGCTGTAACATAATGAGCGTGGTGTGTTTTGGAATAAATATGTACTAATCATGTCATCTCTAGACTCCAAATGTTGTCATGACACTGAGCTATAGGATAGCACTGGTGGGATTGTTAGAAAAATCTGCCTGCACCCATCCATCATTGTTAGCGATTATTTTTCCTTCCATTTATATTAATGCAGGCTAATATTTGCATTACTTTTGTCATTTCTCTTCCTCTCCTCACAAACCTTCTCTCTCCCATTGCTGTTTCTTGTTCTGCCTGGTAGGTTCTTGTATTTGACACATCAGTTGTCGTATTTACTTGGAGGTATTTACCACCAATCCCAATCCTTTTTTTCCAGTTTCCAAGGCATTTGTGATTTCCTTTGACTTGTGACTGAAAACAGTGGCTTTTAGCTGGGCTTTGCTGACCAATGCTACAAATATACCCAAAGCAGTTTTGATAGCTGTGGAATATTGTAACAGTTTAGCACCATTTTTCAGTTTGCCTGTCTTGCTGCTGATGAAAGGGAAACTCTGGAGTGAGATATTTGATGAAAATCATCTGCTTGAGAATGCAAATGCTCTTGTTTGTCTGGCAATTCACACTGTTTTGCACAATGACCCTCAGCACAGGCATCAGGGAATTTTCCTTTGATAATAAAACAGAGAAGCAATTAGGTTTATGTGATCCTGCTCATTTTTCTGAGAGGGGGATTCTCCCATTGAGAAAAGGGAGAGTTCTGTAGAGGATATTTTAGTTACAGGTGTGTGGTGAGTTCAGTTGTGGTTAATCACTAGTGCACTTATTTTCTGCTCTGAGATAGGATTAGGAGAAAGGCAAAGCAGGTTCAAACTTTAAAAGCATATAAAAAGAAATTTATTAACAGTAACTAAAAGAAAAAGTAATAAGAATCAAAAACAAAACCCTCAGGACACTTCTCCTCCCCCTACAACCTTTTCTTTCCCAATGACAATGTAAAGAAACAAAACATAAAATTTCAGTTTACTACCTCTAGAATAGTCTTTCTTCAATTCCCTTCTATTTCCTCATTAAATAGAGGATTAATCTGCATTTCAAATCTAATAGTTTAGAAAAAGTAAATAATATCAATAGAATCACATAGCATGTTTAGTGTCTGGTAAAGTTTGAGTACATATCAGAAAGGTGCATTAGCACTAGCAGAGACTAAAGTTTAACTTTTTCTCAAATACAGCCACGTTTCTGTGTGTCAGATATGGAGGTTGTGCTCTGATCTACAAATACAGCAAAACCCAGAGTCCAAATTTGCCAAAGCTTATGTAAGTTCAAGATCCATATTTGAACCTAGATCCACACTTGATTTTTGTTTCCTCTCAAGAAGCTGTAATTGAAGCTCTTAAAATTCAAGTTTTGTGGATGTTTCATCTTTCACAGTCCAGTTCTTTTCTGAACCACCATCTTTAGGATATGAAATTTGACTCAAATTTTTAGGATACTGGGTATGGACATTAAAAATTTTGGAGTGTAACTTAATTTTAGAGCTACATAAAATTGCTAAATATTTTGGTTTTTGTAATGTAACATTCTTCGTGGAATATTTAGAGGAAAGGTTTTGTGCCTTTTCAGTTACTGCCTGAGAACTTGTTTCTCTCTCCAGTTTCCCCTCTTAGCACGGATTGCTACGAGTTTGCTTTGTGGCTGAGTAGACATCTCAGTTCAAAAAGGATTCCAAGTGATTCAAGTTGTTACACAATGCACTGGCACCTTGTGCTGGCTATATCACCTCCAATCCAAGTGGTTTCAGTACAAAAATAGACAAGCTGGAAAAAGAGCAGCTGTCATCTTTTATGCATAGTTTTAAATTTTTTATGTGCACTGATGGTGTGTGTGGAAGATGCTGGATGAGCCCTGGGGCTGCTGCAGGCCCTGTCCCACAGTGCCAGCCCCCCCTGGCCACGTTCTAGAAGAAACCTTGCCAAGTAGGAAGGTGGTGGCTTCCTTTGAGAGCTGAACACATATTTTAAGATTTTCTGGTTTGGTTTTTTTTTTCAATTTTTGCTCTGGTAATTGCTTGTTGGTTACAAGTCATTATTGAGACTTGGGGATTCTCAGCAGCATTCACAGGGTAAACACCAAAAACCTCCAATCTGATATTTAAACGAGAGCCTAGAGACCTTAGGAAGCAAATGAAGTTGTTTTGGATAGCAGTCAGTGTCTATTTTAAGGCAATTGACACTCAGTCTTGACTCTGTATATTAATAACTTGATTCCCAGAATTAAAATTAGACATGTATTTTTCTTCATTCATACCAGAATTTCTTTGCATACCAGACACCATGGACAATATATTCCTTTGGCTAAAGACTGGAAAGAATTAAAAATTTAATCTTCATTCCACATTGACTCTTTTATGGCTATTCTGAGGGGTTTTTTGGCAAAGCATCTGGAGCTTCATCTCTTTTTTTTTTTATATATAGATGTATTCATAAATACAAAAAGTTTTGTGACTCTGCCCATTTGCCCTCAGGAATAATTCTTTTATTCACTATGTCCAGCTTCCAGCCCCCTTGCAGCCCCCATCCATCCTGCTGAGCCCAGCAAGGTGGGGAGGGGGTACCCCTGCACCCCCAGCTCTGCCAGAGGCGCCTCCCCTGCTGCAGGTGTTTGCCTCAAACCCTGCACCCCAGACCCTCCTGATAATTGGCAAGCTCTTATGCCCTAAAAGCCTTGGATATTTCAAATTCCCTGCACTTAAATGTGCTTTCAGAATGAATGCCTTCAGCTTAGAAAATGCTGCCACGCTTTGGATAATGGGGTGAGAGGTTTAGCAGTGGTGAATTATTCTTATAAATGCATGAAAAGAGTGTTATCAGTACTTTTTCAGAGTTAAATTGTGTTTATTCAGAAACTGTACCACTGGTATGAGTATTGCAGTTTTCTGCTAGCACATTTATATAACCATCAATTGCTGCAGAGCAAATCCAGAGCTATTCAAAGCAGATCTTCTGTAGGAGTTTACCTCCAGGGGTCTGCATGTCTGGGTTAGTCTGAGTCATGAAGCACTGAATTAAAATGTGCACCCTTGACTTTTGATGACCCCAGCAAGCAGAAGAGGAGGGAAAAACTTTGGCTCATTACCATCAGTTTGTTTAAATTGCAGGCTGTTTCATATTGAGATCAACAAGAGAATATCCTGAAAATAGGTTCCTGAAGAATTCAACATATTGCAGGAGTCTCCTTTCCTAAAGGAAAAGCATACATAACGTCCAAATACATAATACATGACCTGCTTTTAATTTCCTTTAGAAATCCTTTGCATTTTACATTTGGAATAAAGACTAGAACCTTAACCTGCCCTCTTGCATGGGTTTGAGATTTGTGATTTTCTGGGATGAAGGGGAAGGCACAGACTCCCAGCACATTTCTGCAGTCACAGCAGACCATGACTGTGGGAAGGAGACATGGTTTGCCCTGTTAGAAATGTAACATGCATGTCTAAATAATGAGCATCTCCAATTTATAGTGGGAAGTTACCAAGGGACTCCATTTGCACAATTATTTAAGAGATTTAGCCAAAATTAAGCGAGTGGCTTTCCACTTCCTGAATGTGGATATCCATGGAGGGTGTAAGTGTGGCACTGGCTAGTGAGACTCTGTCCTTGCTGTGCTGGCTGTGCAACTCTCTCAGTGCTCATGATCATTGGCAGGGAGAGATTAATTAGTTCAGGAGGGTTTTTTCATTGAGAAAGTAATTTCCTTTGGTTATAAGGTCAGAAGCTGGTATTCCCACGTTGTCCAGCTAACCCTGGTGAGGAGTGAGGTGAGCTCCAGTGCACGCTCCAGGGTAACTCTGCCAGGATGGGATCCTGTGCACAGGCACAAGGGATAACTGTGAGGCTGCTTGGAGCAGTTCAGTTGGAGTTCAGCACAAAAGAGATTTGAAGCAGCAGAAAATGTTGAGAGGTCATTAAGCTGAAACAAAAGAGGGAAAAAAATAATGCCAGCTATTAAATACATTATGTAAGAAATTCTGTTGGTTTTTTTTAGATTTTATTTTTGGAATGATGTAAAAATGAGGTTGGTGGGAAAATTTTCTTGGATTTAGTTTACACAAGTATCTTTGTGCTGTTACAGTTAATGTAGAAAGGAAACATAGAGCACAAGGATAATCTATTATTATTGCTCTTTGCTATAGTAAGTGCAGAATAAGGAGGTCTGTTGCCAAAGGAAATCGTATGTGTGGAATAAAAATTCTTAACATGATTATCAGATTCTGTTTTCAACAGCAGAGGCAGCACATTAAGTGCTCTGGTGTCTGTGGGCTGCATTTCCTGGCTACACTTAATTATGTTTCAAAACATTCCATATCAATTACATTGCCCCATGTCCACCTCAGGAAATATCCCTGCAGCATCATGTAAGGATGTAAGGAAGGGAAATATCATTTTCTCTTTCATCCCACCTATGGAGGGAGGAATGCATTCCTCCTCCACAGGGCTCTCTGAGAAGGATGGATTGGTTTCCCAGGCAGATGTTGCTTCTGGAAGATGTCTGGAGAAACATCTTGAGAGTGCCATGGTACCACAGTAGTCACTTTCCATTGGAGCCTTATTACTTTGGTATCTCCCAGGGATACCTAAAAACCAAGGTTGAGGAAAAAACCTTCAGTTCTGTCTCTATTTTATTGTAATAAACAGGGAAATGCCCACCTCCCATTGCTGCCACAGTCAGCTGTGCAGACAGGGCTACCCACGCTTTATTCTAGGCAAGCTTTTTAAAAGAATTGTGTTTTTTCAGGGGGTTTTGCTGAGTAACTTACTGATCATGTTTCTTAAGTGGAGAAAAACTGCAAAATGGAGGCTCTATTTGCCTGTATGAGGACTTAGGATTATCCCCAAAGGCCCTACCATGCCTATATCTGCATAGAAGTAGGTTCAATGGTGTCTCAAACAACTTCCACACTGGAAACACATGATGCATTGCTAAATATATTTAGTGCATGTAGGAGGAACCTCTGTTCCAAGAGAGCTTGGTCTTTGGTCTTTAATTTATAAGTTTTCATCGCGTGCCAGCGTGCTGTGAAAAGGAGAGGTGAGGAGGGTGTATTGCTGTGGTGGATGTACCATCAAACTTGTGGATGTTTGTGTTGATGCTGGAATTAGTGGGACCTTTTGCAGCACAGAGATCTGGGAGTTCAGCTCCTCTTCCCATTCTGGCTGCACAAGGAGCTTCCATGGGCAGGACAAAGCCTCCCTCGCAGGGTCAGGGAGCAGTCAGCACTGTGGGAGAGGCTTGGGAAAGGTAACTCCGAGTTCAGGGCACAAGCCATGCAATTTTTCTCCCTTTCTTCAGCTGCTGTCACAGAAGAACCAAATGGTCATTTTTGTTTGCTGTAGGCCAGAGATCCTTTATGCACTTCCAAGTTTTAAAGCAAATAAAGTAAATCAAGAAGCTGCTGTCATACTTTGCATGTGGGGTAACTCATTTATAAAGTAAAAGCTGTTAGAGTTTCAAAGCAATGAATCAAAGATAATTTCATTAGTGACTGACTTTATATTGTCCTCATTCATGGTGCAGAATGAGTGACGTGAGTTCTCATTAATGTGTTTGTGTAATTGTCAAATCTGACTTTTTTCAGATACTTGGAAGGAAACCATCTGCCTGCTGTGCCGAAGGGGCTCTCTGCCTTCAGACACCTGACACTGATGTAAGAAACACGTGGTTTCAATGTCAGGGAAATTGCCTGACTCTTTCTGCACTATGCTGTTGGTGGAACATAAATAATTGGTATTTGGAGTGGGGGAAAAAAAACAACACCAAACCCCAAAACCTTCTGTAATTTGAATTTGGAAAGAATTTCACAGTGGACACTGCTGCCAATAAATGTTCATAAAGAGTGAGGTGCCTGAGAAGCCCCTTGCTCTGCAGGAACCTGAGAGGACAAAACTCTCACGCAGGCTGCTGCAGTTTCCCTTGGCAGATTTATCTGTAAAGGTCATTAGCAGAGGAGACACATTAATTTGTGCTAGATGAGGCAGTATTTATAATGCTAAGGCAATGACAATTTGCATAGCTGTTTCTTCTATGAACAGTCATGCAGATAGAGACACAGCTAGACTTTGTTCTGTAAATTGCTCCCTGAAATACACAGGAGTGAAATTTCCTGCCCGAACTATTTGTCAGGAATTTTTAAATGCTGTTGGAATTAGCTGTGCAGATCCTCCAGTCCAATGGGCTGTGCAACTTCAGACAAAAACAACATGGATGAAAAACTGGAATCCTTTGTTTTAAGAGTGTTTTTTATTTAGAAACATCTCTAATTTTGCTTTTCCAGGGAGATCAATAGCAAAACAAAATGTTCTGGTTGAGTCTAAAATGCTTTTTAAAATGAAAAATGAAATTTTGTTCTAGTAGCTGTCAATGTGATAAGCGTGTGAAAGTGGGGTGCCTGGAATACATTGCAAAGCAAGTTTGAACAGTAAATATTCAGCAGTGCTTGTATCATTTATTTATTTGTTCTTTTCATTGAATGCTGTATGCTGGAAATATGCCTTAATGTTTCTCAGTCTGAGGCTTTTTTGGGGAGTCTGAAATGCTTTTCCTTTAGAGCTCATTCAAATTTGGTAAGAAAATACACCAGTTGATAATATGTGACTTTCCAATTGCTTCCAAGCATTTTGCTGTGCAGATATTATGTAATCTTTTCAAAAAGGCATTTTTCTTAATTCATACGTGTAAATGACATTTTCTCTGTGTGTTTCTTCAGTGATTTGAGTAACAACAGCATCAGTGTACTGGCCAATCACACCTTCAGCAACATGACTCAATTATCAACGCTGTAAGTAGCCCAAAGTTTTGAAAACAGCTTTAATTGCATTTCCAACACCTTCTAAACTGTTGAGCAGTGAGTGTATCTCTTGTTGCTTAAGCATGTGGCTTTCCATGCTTACCTGTGCTTGAATTAACTGCGAAATAACCGAAGCCAGCCCAGAGTTGTGACTGTGCTCTCCCCTCTGCAGCATCCTGAGTTACAACAGGCTCCGGTGCATCCCCGTCCACGCCTTCAACGGGCTCCGCTCTCTGCGAGTGCTGTAAGTGCAACTCCTGCAGCGCAGCTGAGCTGCAGCTTTGTCAGCCTGCAGCTGGGGCAGGGAGGGTGCAATGGGCAGGTGGACAGGAATTTTCACATAATTAGTGTCAATCCATCTGTGCTCTGGTGCAGTTTGTCCCATGGAGGCTAGAGCAGGTGAGTGCTAAAGACACGATTACATATTTGCAGGAGGAGTGGCTTTTCTCTGAAAGCTCTGGTGCAGCAATTATCATGAGAACAGGTCTCCAAAAGACTCCATGGAATCTGTTTCTGCTGCCTGAACAATGTTTGGGTACTCCACAGGAAAAGACTTTTCTCTTAGTCTGTATACACTTGGTCATAGAGTGTGAGTTTCCATTGGATTCTTCACTAAAAGTGTCTCTGTGGAAAGCTTGTGCATTTTCAGAATATTTTCTATTGCTTCAGATTTATGCAGGCAATCTAGAATGCAAAAAATCTGAAGGGAAGTTAGAAGCCCCCACACTAAATCAGTGAATAATTCAGGCCAGTGGCTGGGCACCAGTAATGCTGAGATGCCTGTCTCTAATGTCCTTAAGTTGTGAATAAAATTACACCTCATTGACTGGGGGCCTGCTCAGAGATATCCATGTGTGGTTTATTTCTTGGGAGGTCCTTTTCTGCACTCCTCCTTTCTTTCCAGTGTAGCTGCTTTCAGCAGCTTTCTGGATTGAACCATTTGTTTACAATTTCTTGTGAAAGTCATCCTTACGTTGTCTCAGAGTGTGGGCTGTGGGCCTGCTCCCCACAGCAAGAGCCTCCTCCCAGCTTTCCTCAGGCATCTGCTTCTGTCTCATGTCCACTGCCTCTCACTGTCACAAACAAAACTGGGATGCTTTTGTGGACACCTGGCCCCACGTGTCAGGAAGGTGGAGAAGGCACCTTCCCATGGCCCACAAACACGAGTGGGTCACCATGACTTGCACAGTGGCTAAAGGGGATAAATTAAATAGCTTGTCTGTGGTGAGTTTGTTCTGTGTGCCAAAGGAGAGAGAGTTCTGGACACTCAAAACTCAGGACAGAGGAGCTGATGATTGTCCTGAGTGCTTTGAAACTTAACATTCATATTTTCCATTGAAAAAATAAAATAAGGTGACATTCGGATGCCGAAGTTTGTGTTAATTTAAAGAGCAGTGGTTGTTATGTATTGGTTCTATAAATGTGGAATCAAACTGTCAATATGCAGTAGTGGGACTGTGGAAGCAATAAGGCAGAGCTGCTTGGCTGGGACCTTTCACTGTGGTTTCAGTGGTAAAACAGATATCTCAGTTTCAGCCTCCCAAATTACAAGACAGCTTTGGATTCCCACTTTTCATTAGTAAAAACAAGAAAGATGCGTGATTTGGATTTGTTGTTTTAAGTTTGGCTGGGGATCCTGATTTCTAGCACACTAGGATGGTCACATTTGAGCTGTTACATGAATCCTGAAATTCAGCCACAGATTAATATATTCTGTTTCATGGCCAAATAAATTATTCCATATGGAGCTGTCTTCTGGCCTGCTTCTGATATGCAAGCTAGCTTGATTAAAGCTGGTGTGGGGCTCTCTAACCTGAGTTACAGTGTGGATAAACCATGCTTCCCTCTTTCCAATAGCCACAATTTGTCTTTTCACTTCTGTTCTTGCAGGCTACATATGGGCAGAAACAGAGGGCAGTATTTAAATGACAACTGTTGTTTTTTAGCTTTTTAAAATGCTAATCAAAAAGTATCATCCTCCTTCAAGGGAGAAACCCCCCACTGCCTTGCACAGAGCAGTGAAATGGGAATCTCTGCCTCTGCTCCCTGCATTTGGAAGCCTCCAGATTGATTTGATTTATTATGGCCCACAAAACTCTGGTATCAGCTACAACTTTTGCCACGTGTCATCACTGTTGCTACTAAAAATCAATTCTCCAAAGAGAAAATGGTTTCCAAGAGACAATAGGAAATCTGTTACTGTCAGTTTTTTATTATCCATGCTCTCAGGGGAACTTAAAAGAGAAAACATCAGCAAAACAACTTTCACTTTTTTTTAAATAAAAACAATATAGGGGTGTCATTACTTTTAGCTGTGCATGCCTTTGAAGGTAGCAGACCCTTCTCATGAAGATCTTCCAAATTCCTTTGTTTTCTGTATTTTTTGCCTCTATAGTAAATACAGGAAATAAGTACTTTGAAAATCAGAATAATCATAGCGGTATGATGCACTTGATCTTTGACAGATTCTGAACTCCCTTTCTTAGATTTTTCAGCCAAACCCAAGTGAGAAAACTGCAGAGTCAACATGTTTATGTTTAAGCCTTAATATTTATTAGGATTTTCACAATCAGGTCTTTAATCTCAGCCTTCACATGGTTTATCCATAACTGCAGCCAAAGGGTGCTGGGGAGCACAGGACAAAAAGTCTGGAGAATTTTTTTAATAAGCAGAAGTAGGTTTTTGAGCCAAAGCTATTACAGTGAAAAGTTGTGGATTTGTTTTTCAGTTAATTTGTCCAAAGCTTGTCTTCTTAGAAACTAAATATAAACAGATTAAGGAAGCTGAGATTGAGACAAATTATAAATATTAGAACTCTCTGAATGACCTGAATGGATTATTTTAAAGATCATTGTGTAATCACATATTTTTATATGTGACTTAGTTAAGAGGCAAAGTCCAAAAATCAAAATACTTTCTAAGGTCACTACATAATTCTCCATGTTATAGTTAGGGGAAAGGGATAAAATGACCTACTGAATATTCTGTTAACAGATACTCCAGTTTTACTGAAAACTGATGGATATTTCCTGCAGCTCAAAGCTCAGACAAACATTAATATGCATGATGATAAATCTGTCACTAGTAATCTTGAGACACAAAGTTTTTGCAATACACTTGCACTGTTGGATGCTGCACTGATTTGACCTAACAGAAGCATCTGTTTTTTTTATTTGTTTTGTTGTTGTTTTAGTTTTTTTGTTTGGTTTTTGTTTGTTTGGTTTGGTTTCGTTTTTGTGCATCAGAGAATGGTTCCTTCTATTTTTGCAGTCAATTTGCAAAAGCTCTGCTGTTGTGAGCATGGAGCAGTGGCACTGTGGCTTTCCCTGACATCTGAGCCGTGCTGGTTCCTGCAGGGTTTGGCCCCCCTGGGGTCCCCTGTAGGTGTTTCCCCTGATGGGATGTGGCTCTGAGAGCTCACGTTTCTGTCTTCACAAAAACTCGTCCCCCTTGTGTCTGCAGGAGCCCAGTGCTGTGGACAATGGGCTGGCAGGCAGGACGTGGGAAGGGTCCATAAAAGAAAAACAGTCAGGAAACCCCAGCCCAAAAGGATATGTAGAATTAATTTTCTTCCCTGAAGACAAAGGAATAAGTTAGTGAGATTGCCTGTAGAAGGAAGTTTTGATTTCAAGAATTCTCGAGTGTTCTGTTACTCTGTCCTCCAGAGGAGATCCACATAACCTTAAATCCATACCCCTGCTGTTTACTGGAGTTTAGATAAGAGGATCCCTAGAAGTTGTGCTTTTGAGGGAGAATACACACAGCAGTGTGTGTGCTTTAACTGTCCTAATGTGAAAGATTTTATTTGACCATTTGCTTATAAGGAGTTTTATTATAAAAATGTGTTCCTGATGTTGATCCAAGAGGAAGGATTTTGTTATACTGTTGAATTCTCTTGCCAGTATTTATTATTGTGAGTTTAAGGGGGGTTTAGCATTTGTCATTTCATTTCAGTTGCAGGAGTGACAATGTTGCTGATATTATTTTTTTATTAAAATGCAGGCACTTGCATCCAGGAAGCACCTCAGTGTTTGGGACATGTAATAAAGCAAATCCTTCTAAGGTTTTTATTTGATGAGTTTAACTTCTTACAGATAAATGGCTATGTCATTCTTCAGCTTCTCTTGGATGTTTCCAATACACCTAGAAGAGAAAATGTGCTCCTTCGCAGGATAAATGGGACTGATACAACCTGAAGATTAATATGTCTGTTTACAGAGAATTGTCTTGCAATTTAAAAGATCAGCAATAAGCTCATTACAAGCAGCTGCTTATTTAAATGTGCTCATTTCATCGACCATTTTGATGACAAGTGGTTGACTAGGTCTCCTCACACCAACAAAAAAACTCCTTGTTTAATAGCTGTGGGTTTGTCTCACTCAGTTGGTCATTCTGTACAGAATTAGTGAGTGTGTTTTATCTGCAGTTACTGTGTGGGAGCTCATATCCTTCCTGTTCCTGTGCAGATTAATTTCTTGGAGATACACCCAAATATATACCAAGTTATTATTAATAGTCAAAACCAAGGGAGGCTTAAAGGAAAATTTCAGAATCAGGATGTTGGAAGGGCATCGTGTACATCCTGGTGCAGCTGAAAGTGGTGTTAGAGAAGAAAGGTTGCAAAAAACAGTTGTTTTTGTTTTTTTTTCCACTTGGGATGGTTGTCTGTTTCAATGGGTTGAGATTTGGATTGTTTTAAACCCGATGTTCCAACAATAGGTACACTCACAGAAATAAAAACTGTGATTGCTGTGTCAGCAAATCACCAGGTAAGTTAGAAAATAAATGACTTGAGGGCAAGAGCTGCTCCAAACCACACAGCAGCATTCTGTTTTCCACCCTCCTCTGCCATGTCTGGAGCACTGACAGGAATTCCCATTTATGCTTCCATATGTAACCTACACACAAATGTATTTCTCAGAAAAGAGATAAAGTGGGTGCTTAAATTGTCCTGGAAACATGGAGAAGCCCCTTTCAGGGATCCTGAAAATGCTGCTAAAAATGATAGTTTCCTTGCACAGGGTGAATAATGCCCTAAAATAACTGATTTCAGGTGATTTCCTTGGCAGCACAGAGTTTTTTACTGTAAGAATGGGAAAGAGGCTGTATTTACTCTCAGGGACCGTTGCTCTCTCTCTCTCAGGATCTCTCTGAAGTCAATATTTAATTTAACTTTCACAATTCTTATTTCCCCTGCTCTGTTTTTGCTGTGCTTCTGGCTAATGGGATTCTGTCAGAGAACACTGGTCTGGATGTGAGGGTCCACTTGTCATCAATACACTTTTAATGGCATAAATGGTATGTCACCTTTTTAATTTCCAGCAGCACTCACCAGCAGTTCTGATTGCATCATCGTTTTAAATGCCAACACCTAGAAGCAGAAGTGATAAAGCATGGAAGTTCATGAGTTGTGAAACTCACAGAAACTCTCAAAGAATCAAAATTAAATGCCCTTTTTAAGCATTCATTCCTTCAGTTGCAGGGGGCAGAAAAAATACTGTGGTTTGATACCTTCCTGCTTCTCCCCCTTCTAGGACACTCCATGGAAATGATATTTCCAGTGTTCCTGAGGGTTCTTTCAATGACCTGGTGTCCCTGTCCCATCTGTAAGTACTTCTGCCTGGCTTTATCTCTTGGATTGATGGTTTCAGATTTGTAAAACAGCACATATTGGTAGGATTGTATAGCTTTTTTGTTTTTTCTGCTCACTTTTTATAATGTACTCTAGATATTCATAGTGCATCTGTTCAAAGGAAATAAAAATTTCTAGGACCTGTTGTTATTAATTATAAAAATATTTTCTTAAGGAAAACCAAATGAGCAAGTGTGACAGTTTTCTCTGCTGTGGACTTTGTGTTTAAGGTTTTCTTTCAGCATTGTCAATGTGAAATGCAGAGCATATTATGGTTTAAGAGTGAGGCAGGAAACCTCCCACAAAGAGCAAATATTAAGCAAATGTGAATTCTTTGCTTAATAAGTGTCATATGTTTTGCATGCTGGAATGTTGTCAGTATATGGACTTGTTGATGAATCACTACTACAGACATATATATTTAATCACATGGAAATTGGTCATTTCACAGCATTAATGCTTCATTCCATAGTTTGCAAAAATTATTAGGCATTTCAGCTTTTTGAGGAAATTACTATTACACTGGTAGAGGGCCAGGAGACTTTCAAATGCAGTTCAGTTGATGAAAGAACAGACAAAGAGTTGCAATGGCTCCAAACTAAACTTTAGTGACCAGAAAATGCTTTTTCACTGAGATAGTGTGTGATACTTCACATGATTAGATAATTGATGTAGGAAAGGCAATTTTGTGCAGCAGGTTTCTTGATTACTGTCCTCAGCTAATCAGAGGGCTGAGCATGTGTTGGTGCCTCTGTGAAGTGAGTGGTTTCACAGGCTGATACAGATGTTTTCTGCCCTGATGCTGATGTACACACAAGCAGATATGTGTGCATTTAACATAGGTTTATATCTATTTATTGTCTCTTTTTAACTGTTAACATGCTCTCCAGAACACTACCCTGAACACAAGATTCAGATAGTATTGAAGTATTTTCTGGAGAGCAGATACATCCCTGGCAGCTTTCTGTCTCTGTTCCTCTGTGGCCAGTAAAAAAGAAAAATAGATTGGTAGGGACAGAAATCATGAGAGCAACTTGGTTAACTTTAGCAGAGAATTAATCTCTCTTTCCAGCTTACACCTTGGTATCATTGGTTTTGCACATCTGTTTTTCCTTTTCCCAGTTTTCCAAGTCTTTTTGTGTGTTTGGGATTAAAATTCTGACTGAGCTGAAGCTCTGTACCTGCTTTTGGAAGTGCAGTGACACCTTCCATACTGGGAATCTGGCTGCTGGGGGGATTTTCAGAACTCCAAGAATAAACATAGCATG
>QUSF01000017.1:13591798-13638208 GCA_003676055.1 Chloebia gouldiae | reverse complement strand
TACAATTTCTGCAGTCTTTCTGTTTAGATGTATGTGCTGCCAGAAATGTAAAATACACAAAGCCCAAATGAACAGTAATAAATAGGATCCATAAAATAAATAAGACCTGTCTGGGGTGTAATTTGCACAGTTGAGCAGTTGAATTTTACAGTGCAATTGTGCTCTCCAGTTTCTTAAAGAGGATCCTGAAACTTTTAGCAACTATAACGAATTTTTTTCTTCACATGCCCCAAAAAGCTGTGCTTACTCAAAACCTAGTAATAAATAATTGAAAATAAATGCATTTTGAGCCCCTCCTGATCTTCAAGGAAAAAGCATGAACTTGGAGTCAGTTTGAAAATCATACAAGGACTTGCTACCCATCAAATTCCTTAAGTCATGGGAGAACAAAAATATGTCCTAACTGTGCAAGGTGTGGCTGAGGGTGGGATTGGCGTTGTGGCAGAGGAGAGCTGAGTACCAGGGTTGGAAAGGATGGTCAGCCCAAGCCTCCTGTGGCAGGACAAGGGGGACATCAAACTAGCTTTTAGAATTGTAGAGATATTTGTGTAGCATAAATAAAACAATGGATTTTAGTCAGAGTCTTTTGCAATAGTTTTGAGTTGGTCTCTAATTGGAAGAACAGAAGTGAAATCTAGATGGTCCAGTCACTTCTTACATAGCTATTTAAAGCCTACAGGAACATTTTCACCAAATTTCCTTTATGCCATGAACATCATCTCACTGTAATGAAAATATGCAGCTTTAGCTCACTGAATTTGGAGGTAGGTTTGTATGTGCTGTACAATGCTTTTTTTTAATATTTATTACTTTGTTCAGTTGAATCACATACTTGTCTATTTGAGCCATGACTCTACTGATATTTTTAAGCCAGAGCAATGATAAGAATGCTACAGCACTAGGATTGGGTATAATATCACTTTAAAAAAGCCCAAAATCTGCTGGGATGGAACTGGGACTTTCTCAGTTAGGTCAGTTCCTGCAGTTGCTCTCCTCACCATTCACTGATTCAGTGTCCAAGCACTGCCCACACACAAACTGACCCTGTGGCACTGCAGGGATTCCACAAACCCTCAGGAACAGATGATGTTGAGTACAGCAGGTATTTCCAACATATTTCCCATAAACAGCTCAGATATCTTAATCCTGCTGAATTATCTTCTTTACTCAAATTTTTATCAACTGCCTGTAAAAATAAATTGTTCCCTCCTCTTTTTTTTCAACGTTGTCATGGATAATGTAATTTTAATTGACTTTATTCAGAGTTGCCCCTAAACAAAATAAGTGTCTGGACAAAAATATCTGCGCAACATTTTGAAAATGCTTCTGGTGGTATTTCCTTACAGCAGAAGATATTTTTACCTTCTGGAAATATTTTGCTATAATAGGCAAAGAAATTGAGAGAGTATGTTAGAACTCATGAATGAAAATATGAGAATTGTCTACAGTTACTAGAAATAATTTTTTTAAAAATCCAAAAAATAACCCCAAGCCAAACCAAACCAAAAGAATAAGAGGCAAAAACTCCCAAACAAAGCACAAACCACAAACAGAAGTGTAGAAGGATGCATTTTTGAGGTTGTCAACAATATTATTAGTAATCATTTTTAGTGACTATAGAGCAGCTTTATTTCTAACATAGTTTATCAAAATATTAATTAACATGGTAACAAGCTTTCCATTATCCTCCCACTCACATTTTATATATAGCAATTTCTCAGCACTAAAAATTTCTCAGCTTTCACTGCTGCATTTTGTTTGACCTTGGACAAGTGAGCCAGTTGATCACAGCTCCAGGGTCAAAAAGTCAACCCAGTAGTTTTTTTCCATTGTAAGCAATGGATTTACAGGAGGAGTGGATGGGTATTTTTTAATGCTGAACTGCAGTACACATTTAATTTTGATGAATGAGCCCCAGACAGGGTTTGAACCCATGAACTCTCATTATGAATCTGTCTAGGGCACAGTGGGTTCATTAGTCACTCCAATAGAAATGTATCAACAAATTTACTGAGGTTTCTATCTTAATATCCTGCCTGATATGTTTTTATTTGAAAGAAGCTTGAGTTTACAGTACCATCTTAAAAATAGTTTATAGCATATGCAGAATAGTTAGAGTCTAAAAATCTATTTGAATCCTTGGTTTCTTTAGTATCTCTTCCTTGTCCTATTCTTTATTTAGTTTATTTTCCTTTCATGTCAATTCAGGTGTTGTACAGCTGAAGTCTTACACTGACTTTGAGCAAAATAAACAGACTTTCAACACACATTTCTTCACATTTTTAACAATTAGTTGTCTTCAAACTGACTTATCTGAAGTGTGAACTTTGTTTGTAATTGACTGATTGCCTGAAAAGACACTTTCTTAAAGAGAAGTACAAATTAGTCAAGGTAGAATCTAAATTTAAGGTAAAAAGATTGGTTTTCTTTTGGATAGATGTCCATGAATGAAGGAAAAATTGTGAGAATTATAATTTCACTATATAAATGCATCTTCTACAACTATTTGACCTAACTCAAATAACGGGTCAAGCAGCAAATGTGTTTTCAAAGGCATAAATAAACTTAGCAGACACTGGGTTGCACTTTGGAAAATGGAGGTATCTTTTGCATATGTGTTTCGTCTGGTGAGGAGTCATTAATGTGAGTCATCAGATCCAAACTAAATTACTCAATTCAGGGTTAGAATACACTCAGGAAGGACAGAGAATTAAAGGGAATCAATGTGATGAATTTGATGAAAGCAATATGTCTGGTGGCATTGCTCAAGCACAATTGTTTGAAAAAGGGATTTCTTCTTAGGTATTTATACAACTTCCCTAACTAATGATGGGAAGAAGGGAGAAGAGCAGGAGATGAATCTAAAATCCTTCCTGAATACTCAACAGATCTTTGCCTCATTGGGAAACAATGTAGAAATGTAGAATAAACCGTGCCTTGGTGAGATCAGAGCTGTCTGCTGCTGTCACTATAGGACACGTGAAAGCATGATGCGAGCCACTGCTATTCCAAAGGTGAAAAAGAGGAAGTTTATTTTCTGACTCCAGCATTTATACTTTTCCAAAGGTGACAGTGGATTGGAGGGTGAATGTGCCATCTCCCCAACAACATTGGACAAACTACTAGTACATCAAATTTCTCCGCCTCTATGGAGGAATGCAAAACAATAGATTATTTACAGAAAGTTTGTGTGAGAAAGTTCTCTACAAGAATGTAAACTCAGAAGGCTTTAGAAAATCTTAAGAATCAGGGCAACCTGCTACCTTTGCCCAATAACCTGTGCTAATTGTTTTGCACCTCGAGGGCTCTGGGCACCAACCCCCTGCACTGCGACTGCCACCTGCGCTGGCTCTCCGAGTGGGTCAAGGCGGGCTACAAGGAGCCCGGGATCGCCCGCTGCCGCGGCCCCGAAGCCATGGTGGACAGGCTGCTGCTCACCACGCCCTCCCACCACTTCCAGTGCAAAGGTAGGACTTGGCACCCTGCCCTGTCCTCCCCACAGAGCTCCGCTCTCACCCCCTTCGTTGGCACGTTGAGGGGGGGGTTGGGGTTGGGCTTTGTTTTGCCAAACGTCGCGTTCCTTCCACGTTGCGTTTTCTTGTGTTCTGCCCCAAAGTGCGGCTAGCTGCTCCACTTGCAGGAAAAGCAGGGAGCCTCAGAGTGAGGGTTCCTGATGCTCACACCAGGTTATGTAATGGCACATTAGCATATAGGGTGTTGTTAGAACTTACTGGAACAAAAAATTCGGTTTGGCCTGTGACTTACCCCAAAAAAATTGAGAAAATAAGAGGTTATAAAAACATAGAACGCTGTAGTTATTATGTACATCTCCTCGAAAACCGAGAAACAGAGAATTCTTAAAGCAAATATTTACCAAAAAGTACATTTTCATCTGCAGATCTGCAAACTGTTCCCATCAGTGGTGATTCAGAAACTGCAGATTATGGAAAATATGTCATGTCTGAATTCAGTGTGCATTCATTCAGGAGAGGGTTGAGGGGCAGCTCTGAACAATTTGGGGTGCTTAGTGACAAGAGTGTACTGCTTTAGAGAGCACTCAGAATATCCACTTTTTTGTGGATTAAGTAGCTCATTAGTGAGTGGTGGAGATTAAGACATATCTGTATGTTCTCGTAAAAAAAGAGTTTTGGAGTATTGCTTAGCTCACCAGCAAGTACTTGAAGAGGGAGCAATATTTATAGTGGAAAAGATGGATCAGTAGCCTCTCTTAGAAATGGAAATGAGGGCATAAAGCCTGTTTTGATATCTCTCAGCATGCCATGCCCATTTACAGTGCTGCCTGGCAGGTGATTTTATAGGTTCTGGAATTAAACTGCTGAACAAACAAATGATGGTGTTGGAGTGAGTTTAAAACACGGGTTCCCAAGGCTGAGTGGAGTTTTATATCCTTTCAAATATATCTTTAATAACTGTAACCTTATAATTTAATTACTTGGAAATATCAGTCTCAAAACTATCAGAACTCTGACCACAATTATCAAACCAGAGACTACAGTAGTCTCTCAAATGTGAAGTACAAGAAGTAGTAAAAATACCAAATAATACACTTGTTCCCCTGAAGTGAACCAAAGAAAATAATTTATTTTATATATTAAACAGGATCTGAAAATTAAACCAGAAAGAGACTGATGTCTTCTTCATTCTGAACCTGTAATATATCAAGAGTTACGTTCATTTTCTCTCTAAACATGCAACTCTTAGGCAAGAGATCTTGCCTAAGATTTGTGATCCAGGATATTAGATGTAGTTGTATGCTTCCTATGTAAATATTAGATTGGACCACCAGAAAGCTCATGTTCTTTCTAATATCCCAAAAGTCCCCATAGCTTGCTTTATCTGAACAGAAAAGGAGAAAAAAAGTGTTGATTTTGAGTTGGTGTTTGCACAAGCAGAAACAGTTGATGGTCTGGACAAGTGACAGGAAAGTTCAAGAAGCTCCAGGCCCTTGACAAATTCACCTTTGCTCATGAAAATACAAACATTTTGAAAACCAGCGCATATTTATCAATCTCACTGCACCCTGTTCCCATGTCAGGGAGTGCTGAGCCCCAGCCCCAAAACCCTGGGTCCCAGCACCAAGAGTTGGCCCATGCTGGGCTGGGTACCTTGAGCTGCTGTGTGAAGGTCATGCTCAGATGTCCTCTGTGACCTCCAGGAACTTTTACATTAGTAAAAAATGTAAAAAGTAGTTTAACTTATTCTTGTTAAAAATGTTTTTAGCCTGTGCCTGAGCAGGAGGTTATGTCTCAGCAGAGCCAAGGAAATAAAAGTGTGTTATGTGCAAGTCATGCAAACTCAGCTCTGCTTTTTATTAACTTGCCCTCCCAGCTACGCAGTAGAGGAAAGGAATGTGCTGGGCTGAGGGCATTTTGCTATATGGATTTATAAATCAAATCCACAAGGACAAAGTAATGAACTACTTAACTGCTAGGAACTGTTCCTATTAGCTCCTACATTGATTAGCTTTGATCTATGCTGTAGAAATAAATGGAAAATGTACACGTATTATGAAATAAACAGTAGAACAAATTCTGGTTTACTGACTTCTAAATCCAAAAGAGCAGCACTGCTACCTGTCTCATGAGCTCTCAGAGGAGCCACCTTTGTTTATTCTTTGTGTATTTTACCATGAAGACAAATGTAACTCAGATATGTCACATTCCAACCCCTGTCAGTGCCAGGAATTCAGGTGTGATCTCCTCTTCCAAGGTAAAAACATGTATGGGGTGCAGTCAGACATAAACACAAAGATACAGTAGGATGACAACAGTCTTTTATTTAATTTTTGGAATTTTTTCTTCCTGTGTATTTCTCCCTCATTTCTGCCTGTGCACTTCAGTCAGTCCCTGATGGCACCACCATCAGCACAGGACCAGGACACAGCCCCGTGCTGTCACCTGAGACCCTTCAGCCCCATTTCTGCCCTGTTCTTGCCCCTGCTGCTGCTCTGCCAGCGTTCAAAGCAAGCAGTGAAGGTTTATAACTCGTGCAGGAAAATTCAAACAAAACCCTGGCTGGAAGGGATTTTTTCATCCCGAGTTCCGGTAATTCTGGAGCTCCACCTTCTCTTGAACATCAAATTTAAGCTTCTTTTCTTTACTTTCAGGATGTTTCACAATTTACTCCTTCTTACCATTTATCGTGCAGTAACAGAAGCTCTATGCCCACTTTTGATTAGTACAGAACCAATTTTAAATTATTTTCAAAGGTATTTCCTCAAAAATGAAATAAAATTACTTTAAAGTCTTTACTGCCTGATATAATTTAAACCACTAAAGTACTAGGTTGTGGTTTTTTTACATATAAAAGCCAATGAGTTAATGCTTATTAATATTTGAAATGTAGCCATTTAAAAAATCACCATGTTTTAACTGTGAATATAACTGCCTAAATTAGCTTTCTGTAAAATCTCAACCATAAAATATTGATTGATTTAGGACCCCAAATGTAATTAGTGTTGTTTTAGTCTGTGTTTGTTTTCCTACTCACCTACACACTTCACTGCTTCTCTGGAAGATTTCTGCTACAAATATAAAGTTTTTTAGATACTTTAAATATGGCCATGTGTATTTACTTGTGTACATTTACATCTTTGCATATTTGGTTTTATTGCACTTTGCTGAGATAGGTCAGAGTTGATCATTCTTCTGGGCAGAAAGGGAAGAAAATAAGTTTCAAACTCAGGTAAAATTTAGGATGGTAGAGCACTTTGCACCTAAATATTCCCATAAGCCTCTTAACTAAATCTGTCTTGTACATGGTTTTTATTTATGTTTTTGCATCTGCACTTTCATTCTTGTTATCAGCCATAGAAATGTCAGGTTACAGTTCCCTGGGGTTGCTGTTGCAGGATTTCCAGAACTGAGAACAGGAAAAATTGCTGAAAGCCATATATATATATAACCCACTCCCTGGAGGTTCCCAACATGCTTTTTTCAGAGCATATGTTTGCATCTTCAGGAGAATATAAGCATCATTGAGACCTGCCTAGCACTTGATTTAAGTACTTAAAGCCTCTCTGATCCCCGGCAATCCCATGTCGTGCAGTGCACCTGCAGCATGTGCATTCATGCCAGTGCTTGGGGAAAGTGTGTGTGTGTGTGTGTGCACAGGAGGTGTTAATTCTGCAATCCAGCTCTCTGCTAACGCTGTGTTTGCCTCTGCAGAGCCAGTGGATCTCAGTGTTGTGTCCAAGTGCAACCCCTGCCTCTCCAGCCCCTGCAAGAACAATGGGACGTGCAGCAGTGACCCCGTGGAGCTCTACCAGTGCACTTGCCCTTTTGGTTTCAAGGTATGACTCCAAATGAACTACATGAGGAGCAAGGAGCTGTTCCCCATCACTTGTGGTTCTTTAACTGTGCTGTGAGAAGTTAATTTTACAAGCACTGGGCTCCAAAGTTCCTTGCTCAAGCTGGTGGTTGTGTGACTTTTCAGCTGTGCCCTGCCACAAATTTCATCCTGTGCAGTTGGAACGGTTTTGCTTTGTGCTGTGACTGCACAGATCATCCTGAGAAACTTGCTCTGGTTGCCCCTGTTTTGAGCAGGGTGGTTGGGCTATGCAATCTCCAGAGGTCCCTTCCAGCCGTGGGCATTCTCTGGTTCTGGGATGTAGATATCCATATAAAACGCCAAGTTGGTTTTATCCTCCTTTTCGTTTCTTGTTTTCTGCCAGCAACAAGGTCACCATTTCATAAGCTCCCAGCCAAAGGGAAGGCAGTTCAGATGACCATTCAGGGCCAGTTTGGTCCCTGGTGACAGAATGTGGACACCTGGTAGTTTACACCCGCCTTCCACAGACTGATGAGCAGAAGGGTGATCCCTGATCAGACACAACCCCTAAATCAGCTGTCTCTGAATTCAGAGCACTAAAGTCCACAGAGGGATCTGCAAGTATGACTCCTGTGGATTCCAGCCATTGTGGGCTTCCTGATAACAGAGTGGGAAATGGGGAAAGGGTCCTTGAATAAAGCAGTTTCCTCAGCAGTGATGGATAACTCCCCTTGTCCACAGTTCACTGTGAGAGCTTCAGGACACCAGGGCACTGTCTCAGAGCTGATGTAGATGGAAATCTAGCTCAGGAGACAGTAGCTGAAGGATTAAGTATAAGTAATAAATGAGGCGTATGATCTGTTCACAGCCTGGGGGGGTTTCAGGTGCTTCAGGGCCAACGTCGGCTGCATCCTCCAGATTGGGATTTTATTCGCCTCTTTGGATATTCCTTACAGTCCTGGTCAGTTGAAACAGATGCTCATAAAACACAAAGTAATAAGAATTATAGGGGGGAAAAAGGAGGGCAAAACCAGACATACATGTAGGAAGTAAGCACAAGTATCTGTGTGTTACATTTCAGGTAAGATTTAGGAGTTAATTGGTTCTGATGATATCACCATTTCCCTTCTTTGTTTTCCTGGGATGCATCTCAGAGTAATTGACAGATCCCTGAAACATTTGGAAAGGGAAAATATAAATCTTATTTATTCCATTTCACCCCTGTGCCCCTACTCAAGAATAATAACAGTTCTCCTAAATAATTGAAAAAGGCATTGGAAATTTCCTGTCATTAGAAGTCTTTCTACCCAATGGCATATCAACCAGAAACTTTTCTAGGATTTAAAAGACCATATTGTCAAAAATCTGAAAACGTGAAACTACTTGATAACACTCTGTTTATCTTCTCAGGTTAATAAGAAAATGGTCATTTTAATTTGATTTTTAGCATAAATTATGTTGAATTCTTGAGATGGGAACTTGAAAAGTAAATTATTTCAGAACTAGCAGGCGAACACATAAGTCTTTGCATATACCTTACTCTGTAAGACATGTATCATGGAGCAGGTATCTAGGTTATTCTTAGTAAAAATGTGTTATGAGCATATCTTCTCATTTTGGCCCTTACATTTTTGTTTGCTGGTTGTTCTTTTGGCTTTTTGCAGTATCCCTTATTCACTGGGATAGATTAGATAGAAAGTTACTGGTATAGATGCATTCATACTGCTAAAAGACATGTTTATGAAGGGAAGCTTTATTAAAAAGAAAAATACAGAATAATCCTGTAGTTTATCAGCATGTTGTAGTGTGCATTAAACCCCAGGATGCATCGTTTTCCTTGCAGGGATTTTGGTAAACGCTTGATGTGACTCAGTTTAAACATCTCACAGAGCATCCAGCTTTTCTTCTCTCTCACACACTTTCTCAGGTGACATCAGTGTGTGAATGCAAACCCCAAAACCACTGTGAGCTTGTAAGCACCAAGCTGCCAGCCAAGCGTGGCAAAGAGCAAACAGACCAGGCATGGCACTTGGAGCAGGGTTTAAAAATACTGGCTAACAGTTCAGGGAGAATTGGTGGAAATTGAATAAGCAAAAAAAGAACTGTGTGTCTTTACCACAGGTTTTTGAATAAAAATGAAATATGACAGGTCCAAATGCAAACCATATGAAAGGAGCACTCTATCTACCACACAGTTCTCCACCAGAGATTCATGCTAATTCAATAACAATACCTTGCTTCCTTCTCACCAGCCAGCACCAAACAGCTCCATCCATCTGGAAGCTATTTGCCAGACCTTGATAAATTGCCCTAAATCTGCCCTCTCAGCATTTGTTTTTCCTTGTTTGATGTAGATTTTTAAAAAATCCTGTGTGGAAGAGTGCATCAATAAAGTGAAAAACCCACCCTTTTTCCAAATTTAAGCTGACAGCTTCGTAATGTTCCCTGCGAAGGGGCAGGCATTACAAGCAGCTTTCTGGGGTTCCTGTGCTCATGCCAGCCTTCAGAGAAACACAGGCAGAACATCACCTAAGTTACCAGCTGCCAGAGTGGTGCCTGATGGATCAGGGCATTCTCCCAGCTAACTCCATTCTCCAAAGCTCGTGGTCTGGTTTTCGCTGTCACACTGATGACGGTTCCATTTCTTACTTTTCATGCTCACAGAGATGTTTTTGCTATTGAATGTATACTTTGTGGGGCTTTTAGCAATTTCAGTGCTGCCCTTGATGGTTTGGGTAAACTCAAAAGTGAGATAAGTCATGGACCACCTGAGCTGCCAGGCCAGAGACCCCAGGGGTGCTTGCTGAGGACAGAAACAGAGATTGCTCACTCCGGAATGAGCAAGGTTGAGCTTATAATGATCTTTGCTGCTGCTTTCTCCTTAAAATGGGTGATGAATATGCTTGTTGAAGATAAACCATGGCTGGAACTGTGCTGTTGTGGCTGTACTTGGGGAGAGATTCCCAAGGAGTGGAGTATGGCACCTGCAGCATCTGGCAGCTCAGAGCAGGAGCTCCAGGGTGCCACCAGGGCTGGCAGGAGCTGGCTCTCCATGTTCTAAAAATCATGTTTTCATACTAAACACAGACATAGGTGTCATTCTCCAGTGGGTTGGGTTTATTTTCTTTTCTCCACAGAATGATCATTTGAATGATGATTTAAATAACATGTGTGGTTTAGATTGTAAAGTCTGATTGCAAGTAGAGAGATGGAGCTTTCTCCTACTGGAAATGCTACTTGACACCTGCAGAAGGCAGTGAGTGTGAGTGCAGCTGGGGCTGGGAAATAGATAATGGGAACCTACCAGTTCATTGATTCTGTAGAGTGTGTGGCTTGTGAGTATTCCCACTGATATTGCAAAACTGAGTCCATGGGTGTTGGAATTCAAGAGATTAATCAAACTTGCAATCAATAAGCCATTGTAAAAAGCTTCACTTGAATAACTATACCAAAAACTAAGGTGAGTGAAGCCAGCACTCTGTATTTTGTCATTGCTTAATTCTGAAAATGCCCTTTTGGAGTTTTTTGGCTGATTTTTGTCTTTTTTACTTAATTTTTCTTAAAATTGAGGTAGCAACAAACAAAGAATAATTTGCTTTCTTTCCAATAGACTTACTTCTAGAACTGGGGAAATAGTCTAAAATACATTTTTGTTTTGCCTGAAATGAAAGAACATTGCCAACCCAGAACAGGAAGTGCAGTGCCTGCCTAGGAATGTCCACAGCCTCTCTGATTGCTCAGGTAAAGGAGCCAGAGCTGCTGGAATGCAGATGTTTGTCACCTCTGGGTTCTGCTGTCACTGAAAACTGTCTGAAATGGGAAGTGAAGATAGGTAAAACTGGCACAGCTCACATCCCCCACTCCAGGCACCAGAAGCTGATGTGTGTCTGTGGCTCCAAATTTTACCCGAATCTGTTCACCTCCCTGTTGAGTTCAGCCAGTGTCCTGACTTTTCTTGCCGACCTGCGGTGTCTTGAGGGTTCAAGCAATTTCACCAATCATCCAGAATGACAGATACAATTGGAAAAATCCTGGGTAAAGCTCATGAGCTTTGGAGAGACAGCATTCTTTGCAGCCAGACTCTTGTGGTGGGAGGCATTACAGTGAAGCCAGAATGATATTTAGTGAGGAAGCTGGCTCCAAATTTCTGCTAGGAATTTGGCTCTTCCCCCTCCCCACCCCCCACGCCTGGTTTTTGTCCCTGGAAACAAGTTCAGAAGTGGAGGGTCCCAGAGCAGCATGTCTCTGGGAAAAGGGGGATTCACACATATCCCGTGTTGTGCACTGATTAAAATTCTGTGCCAGCACTTGGGGGGGTCAGTGCAGCTGGGCAGGGGCTGTGGTGCTGAGCATGAGGCTGGCAGGAGGTTTTCTCAACACTATCCCCATGCCACAGGTGCTACCCTGGCTGTACCCCTGGCTCCTGGGGTGCACTGGCCCTGCCTGTGCTTGGAGCAGGGGAAGTTTGCTGTTTATTTGTTTAAATAAGTTTGCACTTTTATTAATTTAAATAAATTTGCACTTCACCACAGCGAGGTTCTGCAGCCTTACACAAATAATCTGTGAGAGCCCTGCAGTAAGGGCAGCCTGGGGAGGATCCAGCACAGAGCTCAGCGTGGCTGTGGTGGTGTTTGTTCACCTGCAGCTACCTGGGGCCAGACAGAAACTATTCCAACGGGGCAGTTTCTCAGTGCTGCTGACTTGGGTGGGGTTGAGTGGATGTAACCCAGTGCAGAGTTTGGCTTTTGCTGTGGGAGAGTCCGTGCCTGGTTTGTCAGGCTGATCCTGTGTGCAGGTGTAGCTCTGTGCTTTTGTTTCTTTGGCTCTATAAACACACATGTAAGTCCCCTTTATTGTGGGAAATTTAGGACTCCTGAACAACTGACTAATAGGATTAAGCAGAAGCTGTTTATTGTTTACATTACACACATATTTATAAATTCTACAAACTACTAAGTACGCACTTATTGTTTGGTGCCTTTGTCTTGTTCACTCGTTTTCTGCCTGCATTTCTCAGAGTATGTGATTGGTTACAGTCCAGGTGTTTCACAGCCCTCTGTTATCTAGTGCTTGTGGTCTTGGCATTCCGTTTCTCAGCCTCTTCTTTCCTAATTCAGCGCAATTTATGTTTCAGTCGCCTTCAAAGCCAAATTCTTGGGGCTCTGATAACCAACTCAGAGGCAGGCTGGCTGGTGCACACTATGGCCTAACCCTTGCAAATACATTGCACAACCCCCTGTGCATCCTTCAAATAAATCCCCAAGCTGGAACTTGAAAGGGAGAAGAAGTTGGAAGGGACTCTAAGCAGCCTGCCCTCATCCACAGGAGCCAGGAGAGCAAACTCCCCTCTCTGCCTCCACGTGTTGCTCTGCCCTGGCCCCTCTTCTCCCAGTGTCAGGGTGGGGGACAGGCCCTGGAATGTCTCAATGCCAAGATTTTGTGTAAAAGAAATCAGTGCAGCAAAATGCTGTTTGTGTGAGGTTGTTTTGCCTTGAACTTTCATTCTAATAAATTCTTCTGGAGTGTGTGTTTATGTGATCTGGGGTGTTTTATTTTTGTTTGATCGTTTTAACCATACTGAAAATGCCTATTAATGAGTGTCAAAGAAGCATTTTCCACTCATAGTAAAATAAAAGAGAAAGCCTTTAGGGATGAGAAGCAATGGGTGGCTGCATAAAATGAGTAGATCTGTATTTATGTGTGGATTTTTAGGGCAAACACAGTATAAGAAGTAAGTGGTTATAATTTCTTATAAAACTCCTAGGGCAGAAAAAAAAATGCAGAAATCACACTATTTTCTTCCACATGCTTATTCTGTAAAATTTATCATGCAGCAGTCAGACTTGTGTTACCTTTTTGCCATTTCTGTTGTAGTAGGTGTAAAGAAAACCGAGATTTACATGTAGAAGAGCATAAAATGAGAGGCTTAGGGAGGGATTACTGCCCCAGTTGCTGGCTGAAGGCGTGAGGGCAGGAACACACCCACCACAGGCCCTGTAAAAACCCACTCATGTAGTGTGGCAGGCCCTAATGAGGGCTCTTAACAATAAAGCCAGCTCTGAAGAAGTGTTCTGATTTTTGTTGAGCCAACAAGAAAGCAGATGTTGAGCAGCTTGAGGCATTCCCTGTGTTTGTGCATCCAAAGGAGCTGAGCAGTTCAGGGATGGGGAGCTGCACCCACAGATGGGCACTGACACTTTCATTCTCTTGTCAGCATGGATTATTCCCCCTCACTGTGGTTTCACTACTGTTTTCCTGGTCTAGTTCTAAGTGAGTGACCAGACTTCCAATCTTTCTTTTCCCAGGGTAAAAGAGAAGTTTTTATTGGCATTTAGTCTGAATTTCAGGCTCTTGCTCTTATGTTTGCCTGGTCCTGTTACACTAAATAAAAGTTTTTCTTCCTCTGTGGTTTTTCTGCCTTTCAGGTGATTGCTGGTTCCTATAATTCTGCTTAATCAAGTTCTGTTTAACCAGATCTTAATTTTTTGCATCCCACCATTTCTGCATGATTGAACCAGTTGACGTAGTTGGCCACAGCTGAAAATCCTTATTGTAAATTTCCTTGTGATTTTCTGTCATCTGTTATCCTTGAGGCTTTCTTGGCACTGAGTGTGCTCGATGAAATGGCTTTTGGGTTTCTTTTGTTGTCCAAGAACATGAACAGAGATTGTCCTGGGAGGTTGATTGCCTTATTTTCTCCTTTCCTTCGGAGATGATGGAATTGATGAAGTTGCTAGAAGCAGGCTAAGATGAAAAGAAGAGTAAAGCCCCTGCTGTTAATAGAAATGCTCTAATGGCAGACTCGTTTGGGAATTAGATTTGGATTAGATTAGTGTCTAGGGTAAGTGCACAGGCACTGCAGGTAAGGTTGTCCCAAAGCTCCCTGACCCACTTGTCCCCTCGGGTCCCCTTCTCATACTGCTGAGAACCTCTGAAATAAATATTGTGCTCTTGCCTCGCATAGTGGGCATGTTTCACTTGTTTAGTAATCTGAAAAATTCATGTGCATGTTTGATTCTGACATCACTGCTGCCTGCCGGGGTTACCTGACAGTTCAGCCCACTATTAGATTTATTTCACAAAGGATTGCTGGTGTCTCTGAGCTGGGAAACCTTGCAGGGGTTGCTTTGCAGATCTTCCACAAGCAAAACAGATTACACTGACATTTCTGCTGAAATAGTGTGTACTTCAGTGTGAGACCTTCTATCAGCAGAGAGCTGCTGCAAACCAAATGCCTACATCCCTAACAAACAGGGATGTGCCAGCAGAAGGTTCTTCCAAGGGACTGGGACTCTTCCAGCATCCTTAGCTCTATTTGTTTCAGAAACCCAGTGAGCTTTTTGGAGAGATTCTTTAATCACATAATCTCTGCCTCATGTTAGGCTTCATTGGGTTTCTGTTTCTAATGTGTGCTCCTCTCCAGGCAGGCTGTTCAATAGCTTAAGTTAATTTAAAATACAACAATTATATTTTATTTCTATTTCTAAAACCATATTGATATTATTTTTGTTATCTATACAAATGTGCAGACTTTATAACTTTCTCTACAGAGTTCACATTGAAAAAGAGGTACTGACTTTGGATAGTCTGAAAGGGAAAGTTTTATTGTCACTGCAAAATGTACTTTAAAATAAATAGGCACTAAAGTATTTTGAGGGTACTAAAAACACTGCTCTCATTCATAAATACTGGTTGAATTAGAGACTACATAGGAAATATTCAGGGTTGGATTTACATCAAATATATTGGGTTGTATTTTATGTACAGAGTCAACTCTCAGCAAAATTAACTATTTTCAGTGTCCCTAATTTTTTTCTTCACCTCCCAAAATGTTCACACAATGGTATGGCTCAATCATTTGTAATCTTGGGAGCTCTGGAGCACCTGTCCCATCCAGTTTGGCACGTCTGGACTCATTTCAGACATGTGCTGTGTGAATTGACTCGTGATGGATTAATGGCATATCTCCTGTCATTGATTAAAAGCCTAAAAAGACCATTGAAACCCAAAGTGCTTATGTAAGGAGAGGTTTGGAAGGGCAATCAGGACTTGCATGGTAATTAATATAATTACAAAATAAACATCAAATGTCCACAGAGAATTAAATTCCATACTCACGGGAAACGAAGAAGAGTTTTTAAAAAATAATATGATGAATCTTTGCACTTTGACTTTGACAGGCATATTCTTGATTACTAGCTGGAGAGGTAATGGAAGGTGTATTATACCCTGGAGGGTCATAAATCTTTCTGATTGAAATAAAATGAGGCTTAAGAGAGCAGAGTTTGCCTAATTTGCTATAAATTGACAATTGTGATTTATTAACAAGGACAAGGAAGTCACTAAGAAGTGCTGCTGCCGTGGCCAATTATTGTTTTATCAGATGCCAGATGAAGCTAGACTGGCATAGGACATAACTATACAGTGCTGAAGGTGGTGGCTTTTAAATATTGTCTGTATTTCTATTTCTGATAGTAACACTAATAAAGTTTGCAGAGGGTGCTAAATCACCTGAGTGATGGGAGGGGCAGCACAAGAACAATATCAGGGCTTCTTGTTTTCATAACCTGCTTTCTGTACCATTTAGCAAATAGTATTTCTCATGTTTTTGAGCAGTAGGCAACTCTTGTAGTATGGATGTGTCAGTGTAAGCACACCTGTATAAACAGAGATGCTGAACTGAAAAAATAATTCAGATTGTTCTAGGTAAATTCAGATTTGAATTAAAAAACTTTGATTCCAAACTAGAGATGGATGAAACAAATTGATTTGAAATTAATTGGCTTCTAAACAGCAGTCCTCAGGAGGCACAGTCTTATTACCCCGTTGGGATGGGTGACTGAAGAGAAAGAATTAATCCATCCAACTCGAGTGGCGATTCGTCCCCGAGGTGTGGGTCTCTGTAGCAAGGTCTGTGTTCAGAAGGAGGAGTCACAAGATTTTTGTGAACAACAGATGATCAAAATCTCTCAACTTCCACCTGGCAATCTGAAAGCAGTCGGATCCAAAATTGCTGTGATATTTCCCGTGCCCTGCCAAATAATTTGTATAGATGCCTCAGCAGATGGATCTCACACACTCCCTGCCAGCTCTTCTGGTTGTTTGACCTTGCCAGTGAGCATCAGATACATCTTTTCCAGACTGAGGCTTAGCCACTATGTCCATGGCCAGAAAGAGCAGAAACAAGGCAAAGAGTATCACCTGGATCTGCTGAAGAGCTTCACGCTGCTGTGTGTGGATAGCAGGGTGTCAGCTGTCTGCGTGAGTATCAGTGCCAGCAGGAAATCAGTTCCAAACGGCCTCACTGGTAAAATAACACTCCTTCCCAATGCTGTACTGCTTAGCCCTTCCTTTAATAGAATTGAAGTTAATTTTATATTTTGAAGTTAGTTCCATTCTTCACACAGTTTACAACATCTCGAATTACTTGGTAGCATTCCCTTCCCAAAGCTGTGTTTGCAGGGATCCGTCACGTCCCTCATGCTGCAGTTAGCACCAGATGCCCTGCTTGCTTCCATAACTGCTGTCAGACTTGCAGTACATGTAAAACTTCTTTTTATGATCCCATTATAGCAAATACTGGGTTTCCCTGCCTTGAAAGGCTCTGAAATATACAACCATGAATAGAACTTGAGAGAATTTTTCCTACCAAACTTGTAACTTAGCGTGTTGGTTCTGAGGCCGAATTTATGGTTTCGTGTTTCCTTGGTCAATTATGCAAAGTTCTTCTTGTTTCTTCTTTGTATTTATGGCTGCTAAATTTGTTTATTACAGGGAAAAACTGCTGAATGCCTCATTCTTTTTTCCCAGCTTAATTTTCTAGTGGAATTGAAGTTTATGTGATAAAACTTTGTTCATGAGACATCTCATTCCCTTCGCGCCCTGGAAAATTTCAATCTACCCTTCAATTTTGACTATTTTTGGCAGAGGGATAAAGGTTTCAAGTGGTGAAAGGAGTCACTGGTAAAAAAATGCCATTAGGTCAAAATTAGCATCAGTTTATACCTTATTGGATAGCTGCATGGCACAGCTTCAGGAAAACCTTTGATCAAAGTTCTCACTTTACTAAGCATGAAAGAAGTAAAACTCAAAGGAAAAAGCTGCATTCAGAAGTTCAGACTGAATTATCTTTCTGTGCTGAGTGTCTGTGTTTTCTACTGCTTCTGGATTTTTCTCCCTCTCCTTACCTCTTGTCCCATCCCATCTCATGTTTTTATACGAAGCATCAGGAAATCCCTGTTGCACACCACATTTAGCTCTTCCCTCTGCTGCTGGATCCTGCAGGCCTGAGTTTAAGGGCAGGTCCCGCTGGCACATCCAAGTGTAGCAACACTCAAGTGTGTGCATCAACCTAGATCAGAATAAATCAGAAAACTGATAAAATCCTTGCCATCTGTGGGAGCAGAGCACAACTCAACAAATTGGCTGCAAGTGTCCATTTATTCTTCATTTCCCAGGATTAGGAGGCCAAAATGTAAAAGCTGGCAGATACTTGTAGGTTGGAGTAACATTCCTGGGTATACTCATGGAACACAGTGTTCTTCTCAGCTATCTTTCTGTGCATTTTCCTTCCAGCCTGTCATGAAGTGGAAGATTTACTAAGCCTTTTCCCTTAATGTAATGGTTTCTCATTAACTTCTGACCAGGAAACCCATAAGACAAGTGTTTAAATGTTTGTGAGGCTGACAGTTGGATGTGGATGCGTTACTCCCAAAATTAGGAATGTAAAGAACAGAGTGTGCAATACAGTGTCTTTGTAGATGTAATTTTGTCTGTTTTCCCTAAAATCTTTAGCTGTATTTAGACCTTGATAATTAAGTTGTTTATGAAAATTTCCTGGTTCTTAATTTAAAGTCTCTATCAACTATATTTGTCTTCATTTAGTATTTTTTACTAAACACAAGAATGCTACCATCTGTTCTCCACATATACCATCTAACTAAAATTTATTATGAGCACATTGTATATTGTTAACAAGTCGAATAAACTTTGGTATTTCTGTTGTAGAGCTCATTTTTCCAGCATGCTGTGAAACACTGTAGTCATTGAACAGGGCTGTAATTAGCTGCAAAGAGATCTCCCTGTTCACAAACCGGTGAGGCTGGATAGATTCCTGCCTGTCTGCAGGTGTCTCCCTCGCTGCCTGGGTCGTGTTTCTCCTGCAGTCAGCAGTGCTGGTTTTATACACCAGGAAAATTCCACCTCCTGCCTGTGGGGAGTTCTGTGCTGCCACCCCTTATCAGTGCTTCTGCTGTTAAAAACAGAAGGATCACACTGGGATGGACTGGGTTGAAACCTCTGCCACGTGGGTATGAATGAAACTCTGGGTCTACACAGAAATACTGATTCTTGAAAATTAATTCAACAAATTATTGCAGTGTTCAAAATAGTGTCAAGGCAAATGAGTGCTTTTTTTTTTACTGTATTATCCCTTATTCTTCCTGCTGAGGGCTCTTATTAGGTTTTGCTACTTGTTATTGGGTGTTTTATTGATCATGATATAATGTTCCCAGTATTGCATCCTTGTAAAAACTGGAATTTGGCACAGTAGTGCTGACAAACAGCTTGTAGATACAGTAATGTCCAGTACAGGTAATTTCAAACAAAAAAAAAATTATTCTTTCTAGGTATGGTGACTAGTTCTGTTCTTATTCACTGAAATAAGAGCTGGAGCTGGAGCAGCCCAGATTAAGTCTGGACCAGCTGAGGTACCTCAGCTTTGAAAGGACAGCTGGACTCTGATATACATCTTTTAATAAGGTGCAGAAATTTCCTGTTTCAATGCCCAAACCTTTCTGCTCCTACAGAAAATTATAGAAAAAATATAAAAGTGTTTTGGATCTGATGCCTTCCTGTAAGACTAGACAAAAATTTCTTGTATCCTAAAAAAGCTCTAGAAGTAAAATATTGCACAGAGAGGGACCTTCATCCTCTTTCTGTGAATTGCTGAGACAGTCCTGTCTTCTTGCCTGTCCTTGAAACAAGTCTGCACCTCTATTTCTGCTTCAGACCTCATTAAAAGGCTCTTTAGTCTTGAAGCAAATAGACAATATTCTCCTTTGTAACAATAGTTATTTCCAGGCAGTGTAACTGAAGGAGTATTTCCCAACTCACAGATAAATTAATTTTAGTGATGCTTGACAGCAATTCCATTTTTCCAGTAAGAAGTCTTACAGTAAATTGAGACTGGAGAATTGGGTTATTCATTTGAGAGATGTTTCTAGAATGTCTTTAGGCTCTTCTGGGTAGTGACAGTCTCATACAAAAATAAAATGGCCTTGCTTTGCTGTAGATTTATTAGTACCACTATTTTCTGCAGCTTCTCTCCTCTCAGAATTCCTTGTTTTCCAAAGTCTTCCTTGTTAGAGCGTTTGTACTTGTTCTGTGGGCTTGCAATGTGCTATTGATAAAGTCAGCTCTGAGAAGATAATCCTCAGAAAAGGATTAAATGTTGTTTGCTCATTTATTACAATGAGTAAACTGAGTCAGAGAGACTCTAATTTTCTTAAAGGCACATAGCAACTCATTGTTGAAATTGTCTGGTTCAGCAGCACATTCTAATGGGTTTCCATGCTGCCTGAGTCCCAAGAAGCCAATAATTGAGCTGTGTTCAGTACCGAAATGAGAGCAGAATTTGTCATGCCAAACTTTATGTGCCAGTGCAAGAGACTGAAAGGGCCTCGCTCACATTTTAACATTTATCTTTATTAAATTTTTACAAGAACATTCAAATTAATCTGAGTAATTATAGTGGAAGTGATGGGCCTGTTTTACATGGTGTTCCACTGTGACAAAAACCTTCAGAAAAACAGATGCTTTGCTGCTTGCTCCTCTTGGCTGCCAAGGGTTTCATATTTTAATGAAACAGGGGCGAAGAGTTTGTACTGAATAGAAGTAGCTGATGTTAGTGAAGTATCTATATAACAATCAATTCTCCAGGGACACAGGGAAAGTATAAAAGCCAACACCTTCCAGCCTCACTCCAAGAAGGTGGTGAGCACCCAGGATCCAGGGCACAGATGGACGAGACGGGCAGTGCTGGAGCAGGCTGGGAGCGGATCAGTGTTGCCGTTCCATGGTTGGCGTTGGCAAAGCGCTGCGGGCCACACGGTGCCAAAATAAAACCTGCAGGAGCTCCCCTCGGCACCGTCCCAGCTCTTGCCTGAGACATTTGGGGACTGGGGATTTCAAATGGAGAAGGACAGGCTGCTTGGCACACGGAGCAGGGATGAGCAGAAAGCCGCTGTGCCAGGCCCTGGGTGAGCGCCGTGCTGTGCTGGGGGATGAGCTCACAGCAAGGCACGGGTGGCCAGGGCTCTCTGTTGGCCTTTGGAAGTGTTTCTTTTCTGATACAGCCATGGAGAAGTCTGTCCCTCTTTCCTTGGATTTGCAGGAATTTTAAAATGCAAAGCTGCGTCTCCTCACTCTGGGGAATGCTGGAGACAGAGCCTCAAGAAATACAGCTTTGTTAATGAAGCTCCTCTGTGGTGTTGGATGAAATTATAATATAAAAAGTATAATACATGCATATATATATATATACACATTGCTGGAGGCCAACAGTATGAGGCTCAATAAAGTCAAGCTAGCACCTGTCCTTGGATCACAACAACCCCTGCAGCTCCAAGCTGAGGCAGAGGGGCTGGGAAGCTGCTGGGCAAGAAAGAACCAGGAGGTGCTGGTCTCCAGAGGCTGAACATGACCCCATGTGCCCAGGTGGGCAAGAAGGCCAGTGGCACATGGCTTATACCAGAAATTGTCCCCTGCACTCAGCACTGGTGAGGCCACACCTTGAGTGCTGTGTCCAGTTCTGGCCACCATCACTGGCATTGAGGGGCTGGAGTGTGTCTAGAGAAGGAAATGGAGCTGGGGAAGGGTCTGGACAGTCACGAGGAGAGGCTGAGGGATCTGGGGGCCCAGCCCGGAGAAAAGGAGGGTCAGAGGGGACCATCTCCACAAGTCCCTGACGGGAGGGTGCAGCCAGGTGAGGGTCAGCTCTGCTCCCAGGCAGCTGGCAATAGGACACAAGGAAATGGCCTCAAGCTGTGCCAAGGAAGGCTCAGGTTGGATTATCAGGAAAAACTTCTTCACTGAAATGGTTGCTAGGCATTACAATGAGCTGCCTAGGAAGGGTATGGAGTGATGATCTCTGAAGGTGATCAAGAAACAGTTGGGTGTGGCACTGGTCTGGTTGTCACTGTGGTGATCAGCCAAAGGCTGGGTTTGATCCTGAAGGTCTTTTCCAGCCTAATGATTCTGTGATAATCAGTGTGTCTCACTTCTTCACAATGACTTTTCTGTTCTTCACATGGTGGCCACTTGTCCTGCCTGCTGCAAAGAACTGAAGATCTCAGTGGTATTTGGAGGCCTGACCCATAGTACACATGAGGAAGAGCCAAGCACCAGGAGTGAACACACCAGATCAATTGAACCTTTTGCTAAAGTTCACTCTCATAAGCTGATTTGGGTTTTTTATGCCTCAGGCTTAAAAATACGCCAATTTCAAGATAAGCACTCTAGAGACAAATTAAGACAAAAAAAAAACCAGCTACCTGGACTGAATTATTGTATCTCCTCTTGTCTGAAGTAATCTACCAGCTTTCCAGTAGGTGAGCTGACAGAGGTCCACTGCTAGCAGGATCTTCAGCAGGAAGAGCAGAGTGATCTCTTGAACTTCTTGTGATTGCTCAGATCCTTTGAGTATTGAGGCTTTTGGGTGGCTTTACTCCACCCTATTGTGTCAGTAACTGAAAAGCAAAACCAAGATCTTCAATGTATTTGCCAGTTTTACAAATAGCTTGTCCTTATCAGCAGAATATAATGAGGAGAGAAATATGTATATGCCTTGAGGGTCAGTGAAAAGTCAGAACAGTGGAGGTTGCTCAAGCTGGTGAGGTTTGGTCAGAACTGAGGTGTGTTCTTAAAGCATGGAGCTGAGTCAATGATGAAATCTTGGTGTGTTCGGTGCAGAAATTCTAGCTCAGCTCTCAGCACACAAAGGGCCTCTCCCCTGTGGGTTCTGACTCTGGTAACAAGCAGCATGTGCTGTTGCAGGGTTTAACTGAGTGCCTGGTGAATGCAGTTGGTGAGTGCTGACTCCACGTGGACTTGTGCTCACTGTGTGTGGCCTTCTGCTTACCTTTGGTCCTGAGTTGTTCTTTTCATTGTAACTAACATTAAAGTGTGTTAGAATGATGGTGAAACCAGCTGTTTCCTTAAAACACTCCAGTGAAAGTTCATTACAGTCTTGAACCTGAAGTGATACTGAGATACCCACCAGTCCTGTTGGACAAAGCAGTTGCCCTGCCCAATTTTCAGTGAAGTCATTAATAAATCTGAGCATCAATAAAGAACATTAGGTGATGTCATGGGTCTGAAGATCACAGACCTCGTGTAAGTGGTGCCACAAGTAGAGTGAAGGAACAAGAGACTCTGGTTCAGATGTTCTAACATTGTTTCTTTTGAATTTTCCCAAATAGGGTCGGGACTGCAGTGTGCCCATTAATTCCTGCATTCAGAATCCATGTCAGAATGGAGGGACCTGCCACCTCACAGAGGCAAATAAAGATGGATTCAGGTAGTAGCACAAAGTTCATTTAAAATGAGATGATAAAATTTAATGTGTTTCTGCTTTGCATTAATGAACTGTAATGGCTACTTTATAGAAACTGCTGCATGTGGCATTTCTATTTGCCATACTAAACTATTGCTTTGGTTTCATTGGTGTGACATATCATTTCCTGTGAAACAGGCCTGTTTATTTCCTCATAATGCTATATACATTTAAGAGCTTTTGAGTGGTCTCTATGTTCTGCATTGTGTTATCTGTATCCTAATTTTCCTTGGGGCATTTCAGTCTCACATCTAAGCTGTTTTTGTATTTCTGAAGTGAGCATCTGTTGCTTGACAGCCAGATCCAAAATGTTTTCATACTGAAGAATCTTGCAGACAAACAGGCTTTAAAGAAACAATTAAAAAGCACAAGGAGATTTACACATCTTAAGCATTGTGCCTGCAAGAGAATAACCTCTGCAGCTGGTTAGTTTGGATTTCAGTTTGCCCATATAACAAAGATGTAGCATAAGTGGGGATACTCTGAGAGAAGTCCAGAAATTTTAATGAGATAGCTGGGAGATCTGCACTGCTGCAGGCACTACTTCACAGCTAAGAAGATACAAGTTTGAGGCTTTGGTCACTCTGTCATTCAAGCTGATTGAAAGTTTCTTTTTAAAAAAAAGCTGCTAGAATTTTCATAGGTTTGCTCCTCCATATTTATTCTGTTTCTTGCAAAAGAAGAAGCAGGAAACAGAAGAAATGCCCCAATGCTTCTCTCTGTGCCCATCCTCAAGAATTCCCTGCTTCCAGAAGCAGATGCAGCACATCACAGGACACAGGGTACTGGTGATATTGCAGTGGAAAAGCACAGGTTGATGGGGATGAAGAGACACTGCCAGGCCCTGCAATGAGCAGCAGCTGGAGGTTTTCCTGCATGGAGAACAGGAGCAGGCATGGCCCCATCCCCATGAGGGGCAGTTCAGGGCTCAGCTGGAGCACCTGTGGCAGCCCCTGAGCAGGGCAGAGGAGTCTCCTGAGCCAAGATGTGACAGCAGGGTCATGGTGTGGGAGAGGAGAGGGAGGCTCAACAGGTCACAGCACATCCAAGTGGTCCTGTTGCTGGACAGACTCCATAGGTTCTGCTGAAACCACTTCTCTGATCTGATCTACCTCCTCTTGATTCAGATTTTAGCAGGCCCAGCAGTTTTTGGAGTAAAAGTTCACATTCAGTTTCTACTTGAGAGAATTAATGGTCTGGTGGTCTTCAGTTCACTTTCCTTTTTGGTCACTCATGTACATAACTTTTTCCAGCTTGTGCCAGTGTAAAACTGCACCACATTAGAATATCTGGAGTTTGTCACTCAGTACCCATTTTTCAAAAATATAGCTGATACTAAAAATGCTGTAGTAAAACATTTTATAATATCCATAATATAATATCCATAATAAGGAATGAGAGCCTTCAACATATATTTCAGTTGGGTTTTTCTTTATCATTTTTGTCTTGTTCTGTGCTAGCAGACAAAGAGTTTTGAATGACCTGAATTAAGAGCTACTTCTGGATTTCTCTCATGAATTGAATGAATTTTACAATTTCAGAGGCTTTGCCTCAGTTCCAAATGAGCATTGTATTTAAAATCCTTTATAAAACGGCAGGGGTGGTTTTGTTCCTGAACAACAGTCGAGGCTTTTTAGGGAAGGATTCTGCTCTTTATAGTTATTTATATAGTTTCAGTTGGTCTAATAAAAGACACATAAAACCATATCTCACCAAAACCCTGCTGCATCAAATTGAATGTTCAGCATTCAATTCATTCAACATTGCTCCATTTTCTCCTTGTTTTTAATTCAGTCAGTCCATAACTTCTGTGGCTCTGCAGGACTGTGGAGCTTTAGCATGGCTTAGGGAAATGTGGTGTGGAGATGGAACAATCAGTGACAAGGAAGATACAGAAACATTTCAAGATTAAACTTGGTTGGTTGGGTTGGGGTTTTTTGGTGGGAAATCTCTCCAGTGGATGGCAGCAGTCAGAGTTATGTGCATATAAATTGTGTTCACCAGGATGGGAAAACGCTGCCCTACATTATGTGCTGTGAGGAAGTGGATGTCAGAAACATTTTCATGAGAGGCCTCCTTGGATTTTTTTGTTGTGTGGCCTGTAAAAGAAATTATATCTTCTGTATATTCTCTTCCCTAGGGAAATATATTCATACACAAGCCCTGCTGCCAAACTTGTCAAATCTTTACTCTTGTAAAAGGGAAACTTAAGCCAAAGTTCTCTCCCTGTGAAATGCCAAGCTGTTTAACTCTCAAGTTTCTGTGGCCTTAGACAAAAAAATTACCGTTTGAAATAATGCTAAGGTGGTGATGTTCCCCCCAAAGACAGGAAGCTCTTAGTTATGAGTGAGATTCCAGCCCAATGCCCCGCCGTGCCTGGTGCCCACAAGGGCTGTCAGCAGCAGGGGCCTGAGGCACTCGGATTTGCTGGAATGGCAGATCCTGGTGGGACAGCCAAGGGCAAACGTTCAGCTGCAGTTACTCCATCCTCTTTTACCCTTGCACTTTTTCAATCCTGAGTCATTTTCATATCCTCTTCCTTCAAGAGAGGGGCGCAAATCTTCCTTCATAGGGGCAACCTCTGTCTTGAGGAATAGATAAGTGACACAGTGTGGCTCAGAGGAGTGGAAACATGAAGTTCTTCTTCCCTTTGAATTACTCCTTCTAATCTAATCTGTGCCTGCCTTGACAAAAGGTTGCCCCAGAAGTCACTTATTAAGGCTGATGAAAGAGATGGCCAGTGAGAAATGTCCTGGTGGTTCAGCAGGAGTGGAAGGGAGGCTTTGGCAGGAGCAGAGCTGTCAGCTCTGCTGCACACAGGCAACAGCTGATCTCTGCTAACCTGCAGTGCTGGGAGACAAAGGCTCTGGCTTATTTTCACTTTTCCCCATATAAACCCCCCTCCGTTTCCCACATCGCTTTTTTTAGCATTTTCCACAAACTGTAAGTGCCCTCATAAATGTAAAATCCTGCAACTGATTAACTGCCTAGTGTTAATTCTGCCTAGTTCAAGGAAAAACATTGCACTTCCAGACTTTCGGGCTATTCCATTGGGATCTAGACATAAAAGGCATCTTTACCATGAAATTGTAATATCCCTGAAAGAATTTACTATATCTGTTTAAAAGCTTTTTTTTTTGAAACTTGACACACTGTATAGATATCTATTTTAATAAACAGATGCTAAATTGTTTCATTAAAACAAAAAAAATATAGTACAGTAAACTTTTAAAATTGCCAGTTTGTAAAAAACTTACAAAATGCTTTGGGTCCCCAAAATGTTGCCATTTGTGTTCCCTTGAAACTTCATGAGGATAATGGGATGTTATGTAATTCTTTATAGGAAAACACAATACCAATCCATGAACAGGAGGAATAGGGAATTTGGACTTTTACTAAAACACAGCAGCTTAGGAAACAGTTGTTTCCTTCATGGCTCCATTGTTTCCAACATCCACATGAAATGCTGTCTCACACTGCTTCACTACTGAGTCACTGCAAAGTTTTCATCATTGTCTCTGGAATTCATTTTCTCCCTCGGTCAGCTGGAACCCAAGTTTGATGACCTTCCAGTCACTCAGCAGACTTCATTTTTCTTCTAAGCTTTTTCTCTGAGAATACAAACAGTCCCAAACTGCCATTCTTTCAACATGTGGTTCAATGCAGGTCCCAAGTTGTATGTTTTATCTTTTAATTTCAGGCCTCATATCTGGTACATTTGAATGCAAATCAAAATAAAGAATTGTACATAAGCAATAATGTAAAGACTCCCTATAGTACATAAGGACCAGTAGCCAAATGTCATCAATTATTCTGACATTTCCCTGAGTATGGAATGTTTCCTAATACCGAGCAATTTATGTTAACAATCCCAAATGAATTGTTCCTAATGGTAACTCCACTGTGAACCATTACTGTGATAGTGTTTAATAATGTCATTTTTAATTGCATACATCCACGCTGTCCCAATCCTTTTGTGGAAGGAAAATGGTGTTATGTTCGCATAAAAAATCACCAGCACAAAGCCACTCTTGTTGCTTTTCGTTAAATGGAGACAAAAATTTCTGTTCCCAAACTAAGACCTTGTCTTCCAAGTTGCAGCCTGGAGCATATTTTTATGACCGAGTTATAAACCTCTAAAAATGGGGTTTTGTAATCAAAAATCAAGACATGATGAATGTATCACTGTATCTAATTAGATATCTTTAACCCCCCTCCCTGACACTTGCATTGCCACAAAAGATGGTGTGCCAGCTCTTCTTTCTGCCTCCTGTGATCCCCTGGCTCTGGGTCAGCAAGAGGACATGTTTTATTAGTAATAATGAGCTTGAGACAGGAAAAGAAAATATTCCTTATTGATTTATTGTGTCCTAAATTGGATTTATTGGAGCAGTTTTGTTTTGGTTATTCATCATGAAGGTTTTCTAACCCTCATGACCTGTGGATGGTCCCTGCAGAATGAAGATGACTCTGAATGTGACCAGTGTCCCTCTTCTATACCCACCTGGGAGATCTTCCTGTTGTGGTGGCTCAAGACACATTCCCTTCCCATTTCTTCTGCTCTTTATTACTCTTTTGTGAGATTGCACATCCTGAGGGATCTAACCCAACCCTCATGATCCAGCCTGGGACCACTGAGGGTGGATGCAGAGCTTTGTGTCATCCCTCCCTTGGGAGTCTCTGCACTCTGCTCAGGCTGTGGCTCACAGGATGAAGGGGAGGGAAAGTCCTGCAGCTTTCTTCACAGATTCTGAAGAGCTCCTTTTTCTCCATGGCTTTCCCCATCTCCTGTATAAAGCAGGATAACCACCTCAGGTCCTCATTGTCTGTCAGAGCTGGAAACAGCACCCTGCAGCTATAGCTGCCTTGGAAATGCTCCTGGCTTCCAAAAGCAGTGGATGGCAATTAGTGTGACTGCTGTAGTGCTTTCTGGTTTTCATCCTCATCAATCAGTAGTGCTTTTTATTTGTTCAGTTCCTTTTCTGCCACCAGAGCCTGCATAAGAAAGGAAATGAACAGCAGAGTGAATGTGTCATTTGGACTGGGAGAGCAAACAGCCTTTCTGTGACTACTGAACAGCAATGCTGGCACTTCAAAATTGACATTTCAAATATCATTGCTGGCTTCTCTGAAGCCCCTGATATTACTGGAGCACTTAACTCCTGTTTTTGGACTCTTTTTTAGGAAACTCTGGCCTCCACCTCTTCATCACTTAAAGATGGTTTAAAATATAAAGGTTCTGTTTGTAACTGTAGCTTCTAGATGTAGAGAGGAAATGGAGATTGAAAAAAAAAATCAAGCCATTTTTCAGCCATTTAGTTTTCTATCTTCCCTCTAGGGACCATACATCACACTCCAGTGAGATAAAATGTCTAGTGCAATTATTCTTCACTAGTGTCCACATCCTCACAGAACCATTACTAGCTCTGCCATGGTCTGTGTTTTAGTTGAATTATCTGGGCATCATCAGCTCTTCTCCAAATAGATGTTGAGGGAGCTGCAGACATACTGAAAGCTTACAGCACTTGTAAAAGCAATCATTCCCAAACATTTCTTGTTTGGACAAGTGACAAAGCAGTAATGAGGAGAAAATGCTCATGTCTGTAAACTCAACTCAAGCTGCTGTTCTTTGAAGAGACCGAGGTATCTGAGAGCTGCCAAGTTGTCCTGTGATTGTGCAGTCCTCAGCAGGCAGATGTCCACATTCTCACAAAAACATTAACAGGGAGGCCAAGGATTTGAATATTGTGATGAATGTTTACTCTCCTGCCCTGGAGTTGCTTACTTCAGCTGAGGGCCAGAGTTACCAACAAAGCAAGCAAAGGGAGCATGGCAGAGGCTGGCTCCTGAGGATCATTTTTGTCTCATGTAAATAATTACGTGACCCCAGGAGCCATCAGACTGCATCTTTCACCAAACACTTGGGGTTAAATTACTCAGTGCCTCACAGCAGCAGTGAATTCAGCTCCAACTGACTTTTATATGTTTTAATTTCAGTTTTATACCTCAAACCTCCTGACCCTTTAGATCCATGCTAACTTTTTTTTTTTTGTTCTTCTTTCTCCAAAGCTGCTCTTGTCTTCTTGGGTATGAGGGGGAGAGGTGTGAAATAAACCCAGATGACTGTGAAGATAATGACTGTGAGAATAACTCTACGTGTGTGGATGGGATCAACAACTATGCATGTCTCTGCCCTCCTAATTACACAGGTAAGAAAGGGCCACAACCACAGAACAGGAAACCATGAGAAGTCCATGAAGAGAAGGGTCCAAATTCACGTTTATTTAGTGCATGAGCATATAATTAACTGAAAATCTAGTCCCCCTTTAAACAATCTAATTCTCTTCCTGGAAAAATGTTAATTCTACTAATATTGCAATATATGTGCTCACAAACATGGCCACTTTTCTGAGTCAAAATACTGATACCTAATTGTAAAATACATTAAAAAACAGTATTTAAGGTGTAAGAGAAGTGTCTCCTTCAGCATGCTCATTCTCAGTGCTGAGCTGAGCCTGATACACACCTGTGCTGAGCCTTGGAAAACCTTGGCTTAGGGGGCACAGCTTTCACCTGAGGTCTCAGGGCTCTGCATCTGTTAAATACAGAGAGCCTGACGATGTGCTGCTAATTTCCTGATCTCCATTTCACGAGTGGGTGAGCAAAGGCTGTGTAAGAGGCTGCAGGCTCAGGTGTTGTCTTCAGTGTGAGCCAGGTCAGGGAGCAGGGGCAGCTGCTGGGTCCCTGGTCACAGGGCTTGGTGATGGAGTCAGAAATGGGATGAGTGTCTCCAGTGCTGTCCTGCAGGGCAGATAAATTCCCTCCTAAACCTTCTGTGAGAGCAGAGACTCTCCTAAGTGGAATCTAAAAATGGTTTTGCTCAAGGCATTCTGGAGCATTCTGTGGACTCATTCACACAGCCCAGCCCTCCTGGCTCAGCATGGAGGGTGAGGAAACACCTGCAGGAGTTCCTGCTCCAGCCTTTGAAATGGGGTTATTGCCTCCTGAGCATGGAGAAGCAATGAAGGGTTTCTTGTATGCTGGAATATATTACATGTCAGGGGATTTAATGAGGATCAAGCTTGAGTGGCTGAGTAGGGCAGGAGGAAAGCTTCTAGAATTTCCAAACTCTTAAAATACTTTTGTGGCTGATACAAAGGAGGCCCATGGTAAATCTTCAGCTGAGAAAAGCCTTATGACTCAAATGTACATTTATTGGGTCTCTAAAATGATATTTCTGCCAAAACCTAAAAAAAATCAGCTTAGCAGAGTAAAGAGTTTTGCATGTAGGATGTTGAGCCCATTGTGCTTACTTGTGCACTATTTATGTCAGCTGCTCTTGGGTGGTTTCTAACAGAACTCAGTGCAAGGAGGCAGAGTCTTTACATTTACAACAGGAAATGGATTTGACCAGCCAAGAAAAGACATATCTAGTAAGGAACTGAATCCAGCATATATGCAAATGCACTTTCCTTTCCACAGGATTATTGCAGATTTTTTTTCCAGACAATAAAGGTAGGAAAAAACTAGATTGGGATTTCTTCTCAAATGGCCATCTGGATAATGGCTAGGGAACTCATGTGATATTCAGAGTCAGTTCTGAAATATTTTTACTCAGCTTCCAGTGGGTTTTGTTTTGTTGACTTTTGGGTTTGGTTTTTTTTTTTGTTTGGTTTGGTTTTTTGTTTTGTTTTGTTTGGTTGGTTGGTTTTTTTACCTGAATGTTGTCTGTGCTGTGCCTCTGCTGATTAGCAGGAGTTTGTCAAATACCAGAGCTCACTGTGGGTAATGCACATCCACACAATAATCATGTGCCATCATAGTGCAGGCAATAAACTTGACTACAACTGAAAAAAAAAAAGAATTCTTGAAGAAAAGAAGAAAATACTTCCAGAAAATACAATATGAATCATAGGTGAAAAAGGTTTCAAAACCAGGGGTGTTGCTTAAGTTAGAATCTGAGTGGTTACAATAGTTTGTGTTTAAAATAGGAAGAGTTTGCTGAACTGTGATACCAACATTGCCTTAACCTTCTTTACCTCCGTTTTGGAGGGGGATGTTTCATCAAACCTGATCAGCCACCTGGCAGGACTGACTGCAGTGCAGCTGGCTGGGCTGAAATGTCCCTCAGAGCCAGCCCTGGCCTTGGAGCAGGACAGGGAGCAGCAGAAAATGGCTGGAGGAATTGAAGCCATCAGCCAAACAAAAGTACAAACAAGCCAAGCAAACCTGAGAAATGGTTTTGAGGGTCCTTACGAGCTGAATCCAAACAAGAAATGGGGCATCATGTGAAGTTGCTCAACTGACTGAACAAAAGTGGAGGAAATGCCATGGAAGCACAGAGGCAGGTCATGAAAGCACACCTGGAAAAGGTTTGTGTGTCTGACCTGGAAAGAAAGGGATCTTCTGGCCAAAGAGTTTGACTGACCACGGCATCTCAGGTATTTTCTCTTTAGATGAACCTTTTTGTACTGGAGGAATATCTGACACTACTATGGCAGTATCTACTAAAAACAGCAAAATGAGGTAGGTGCAGATGAGTTCAGTATTGCATAGAGTATGAAGGCCAAGAGTTCAGAGAGAAAGCAATTCACTCCAGGGGTCAGGAGTGCTTATTCCTGTGCTTAGGACTGTGTTTTGGGGTACCTGCCTCTCTCTGGTGCTAAATGTTGTGTTACCAAACTGTGTGTGCTCCAGCACTGCCAAGTGTATGGATTTGATTTACAAGTGGATGAGCAAAGAAAGGCAGGGATGTGCAGTCCCTGCAATTTTCCTGTGAAGGAGTCTGGGGGACAATGACCTCTCAATGCCTGAAAGGGCACAAACATCCACAGCCAGGCTGCATCTAGCAGGGCAGAAAATGTGGGTAATATCTCTTTATGTTGTACCCAAATATTACCCTTAGTTCTGTTGTTAACAAGTGGTAGACAGACACAGTAAGCTTTTTTTTTTGCTTTTTTTTTTTTTCCCTCACCAACACTTGTGTGGAAAATAGAAGTTTCTTTGAAAGGTTGTCTGGCTGGGTTTTGTGGCTGAACAAATCCAGACCATCCATTTTTATCAGTGTAATTATACAAGAGTTGTGGGTTCTATGTCCAAATGGGATTTCTCAGCTGTAGTTAAACCCCACGTTTACTCAGGTGTGGTTTGTCTTGCACTGAAGCTGTTTCTGCACTGACAGCCTGGGATGTTTGCAGTAACCTGAGCTTAGAGGTGCCCAGCTCAGTTTGTGCAGATTCCTGCTTTTCTCCCCTGCCAAGCAGGGAGCTTGAATCCCTCATCACCCCTGTGCTCTTGGATGCCACAATGCTGGTAACACCGCAGTGATATTTCAGTAAACTCTGCATTTATAGAACAAATGTGTGCTGGAATACAAAAAAATAGTCTGAATACAGGCAAGAAGTGTGTCTCTGTGTTGTTCTGTAAGAAACAGTTAGGGTCCCCCTTGGCTTAGTTGAGTAATGGTTAAATCATGACAGTAAATCTTATGTTCCTAAATTAAATACAAATTAAAAATGAATGTGTTGAAAATTTTGACTATTGACAGAGTCACAGTATCCAGGCTTTGGTTTTTCCCATACCTTAGTGTTTTCCTGCTCTATCTGCTGTCTGCCTGGTTTTACTTGTTATAGCCTTTTTAGGGAACAATATCCCGAATTATGATGCATGAATTTTGCTTTCATTGGTTGGAAAAATGAAGGCCAAAAATCTTTCTTCAATTAATAAGATTTTCAGTGTTTTCTTTTAAAATTCTTTGACAGTCTTTCCCCCGACTCAGAGTAGATGAAAAATGGCCAATTTCTTAAGTGACTGCTGAGGAAGGAATTTCCCACACTCCAGCTCCAATTCACTTTCATTTAAAAAAAGAAAAAAAACCACAACAAAAAGCAGCCCACTCTCACACAATAACCTCCTTCCTAGTTCTTTTCCATCTATTAACTTTAAAACAATATGGAATTACAAATGGATTCCATGAAGTAGTAAATGCAAGTTTAAAAAGACAAAGCTGAGAGGAGGCAGACAGCTGAATGCTATAAAAAGCTTCAAACCTGTACCCACCATCACCAGGTTTCCTCACCATTCTTAAAATCAATATTTTCAATATTTGTTACCTGTATTTAAATAACCAAACCAATACTCATGCTGTGTATCAGTCCTGATGGCTTTAATTGTCAGCTGATGTCTTATTTTTCCTCTACCCAACTGGTAATTTTAATCCTGAAGCTAAATTATAAACATGTAATCCCTCCAGGACAATCATGAACCCAAATCCAGCCAGCTCTGAGGAGTCTGGGGCTGGTTTACAACTTGCCTGGATTTTTGGTGGTTTACAGCTCCTCCTTACAGTTTTATAGGCTCTCCTTCCCTTCAAAAAGAAACATTCATAGGGATATCAAAAGAGGAGGATATTTATTAGATCAGTCACCCTGGTTCTTGCCCTTTTTGTATTTTCCTAATCTCTGCCTTTTTGGCTGTAGCATGGTCTGTCCCCAGGTATTGATACAAACATTGTATTTTCTCAGTTTTGTGGTGTAGGAATGTAGGGCAAAATTCAGAGAGTTTTCCCTTCCATTCCTTTGTCCTGTTCACTTCTGTTACAGACCTCCTTCAGCCCATCACTGCTTTGCCCACAGTCCTAGACCCAGACACAGAACCTCGTCCCTCCAAAGACATCCTGCCCTCAGCCTCACTGCCCTCTGTGCCTCCACATGTAGAGGGGTCCAAATATGTAGAGAGGAACAAATGGGCTGCACCAAACATGCCCACGAGTGCTTTGAATGCTTTGGTGCTCTGCCTGCTGGTTTATTTGGCTTTGTTGTTTGCTGTGACTTTTCCTCCTCCTGTCTGATTTTAGCAGAAGCAGAAATATATAGACTTAGACACCAAAAAAAAAACCAAAAAAAACCAGGAAATATATTCCAATTTGCCAAAGATCCTAAAAGCCTCAACAATGCCCTCACCTCTTTGTTCTGAAACCTAAAAGAAAAAAAATAATTAGTGGCTTCCACTACTGAAAATATGTCTTTACTAAAATACACAGAGTAACCCATGGCAGAGAGAGGGCAGGAGCAAGTGTTTTAAAATAGTTTGCTTCCCTGGGAAAAAGCTGCAAGCAGTTTGTATCACTGGGGGAAAAAAAATCTCTCTCAAAATAAATAGTAATAAAATAAAGCTAGGAACTATTTCTGGTTTGGTGTGTTTGGAAGAGAAGGCTGAGATCTGTTTCACCTCAGGGGACCTTGTGGTGTCCTGTGGTGGATGGTATCTGAGAGTTGTGCAGCTCTTTCTGGGCGCAGCTCTCTGGTGGTGATTCTGGGCTCTTTTCCTGGGGTGTCCTTTGTGGTGACTGAGTCTGGCCAAAGCCCAGCAGCACTGCAGGCAGACAGCCCCAGGGAGAGCTGCTGTGTGGGGCTGGTGGCTGTCCCTGCTGTCCCTCCCTGCTGTCCCTCCCTGCTGTGGCACCCGTGTGGCTCTGTCCCCTGAGGGGGATCATGGCTCTGAAGCTGCTTTTTCCCCCCTGAGTTTTTGCTACAGGAACGAGGAGGTTTGAGGTGGTGTGGTTCCATGGGGATCTGGGCTGCCTAATAAATGCTGAAGGCTTAAACAAGTACTTAGCTATCAACTCCTTTTAAATTTTGGAACTTCAGCTATAATTTCCTCAAGACAGAGAAAATTGTGGTCAGAGTTTAGTGTGTTTTCTTCCTTTTTATTTGAAGGAGTTCTGCCTTACATGGAAGCTTCTGAGTTTTAGTTACTTGGCATACGTGAAGTATACTTGCTTTCTGCATGAAACACAAAAAAAGCACCCACATTTCCCAGTTGTGTAACTGGGAATGAGAAGTGCTGGAAGACCTGGAAGGTTTGGGCTTTGTTCAAGAGCCTAAGCCCATTTCCAGCCCTGTTTTATGAAGAGAGAACCACATGTCATTGCTATCAGATTGGACTCTTATCTGACCCTCCTGGGAGGAAACAGCAGCTGGCAGTGCTGCAGCCTCCGTGTGGGCGTCCTGCTGTGCTGGAGTGCTCAGCTCCAGGATCTCTGGTCAAACTCCCCTCTCTTAAATGCAAAGTGTCATGTTTGTGGAATAAGATATACCAGAGAATTCCTCCTTGTTCATCAGGATGCAGCATGTCTGTAAGAAAATGGAATGTCAGCTACTGCTCTCCTTTAGGATGAGCAGAGTGAATTCCTCCACAAATGGGATCTGAGAGTCATTAAATCCATCCTGTCAAGAAACACAGTGGGAAACAAGGAAATCAATCAGCTCCTGAAGAATTGTGTGCTGTGGAGGGGCCCAGGCTGGAGCAGTTCTTGGAGAGCTGCAGCCTGAGGGAAGGAGCCACGTTGGAGGAGTCCATGAAGGACTGTATCCCATGGCAGTTCTGGAGCAGGGAAGAGAGTCAGGAGGGAGTTCTGAGACAAAGCATTTTTAACAGGCTCCAGCCCCCATTCCCTGCTCAGACCAGCAGGAATGCACAGCATGTCCAGGGTCCTCTCTGCCTGCCCAGGAGGAACATCTCAGATAATGTGTGGCATCTCAGGGTGTGGATAGCTGAACTGATCCTCAAATTATTCCAAACTGGAAGACATCCTTATGAATAAACACAGCTCAAAAATGTAGGGGATCCAGCAAAATGAAGATCTTTTCCAGACACTGTGGTTCTGAGGAATAGTGCTTTAGGCAGGTCACCTTGAAGGGGCACTGGAAATTGTCTGGTTCAGTTACTGTTTCACACACTGTTTTGTGTGGCATTTGGGATGTTGAATGTGGTTTTTCATTCTTCAGCCGTGCATAGAACACATTCCTTCCTCGGGATTCTGGAACAGTGAAAGGATCATTATGTCCCTGCCCAGATCTGGTTTTACCCATTCTCCCTTTGCTGAGCCTTAAGGTTAGGGAGAATTGCTCCTTGTCTCTGAAAAACAAGCCACTGTGGGAATTGAACTTAAGGGTTCCCACTTAGCAGGTCAGAACCTGGTAAATGAAAACTTGGGAGTTGTTAACAATTAAGATAGGATAAAAAGCATAAAGTAACTCTTTGTCTGCTAAGTATTTTGGGCAGAGTTTGTCAAGCAAGAGCAAACTTCAGTGATCATGCAGAATTTACTCTGCTACAGTGCATTTCAGGTGATTTATGTTTTTGTATCTAACACGATAGCATTTGCTGCTGAAGGACTTTCACAGAGTTCTCATTTATTCATTGTAAGTTGAAATAGTTTGGAAGTTAAAAATTCTTTTTTTTTATTTTCTTAGATGAGCCTCGAATCATTTTCATTAAACATCAACAACATTCCTTACTGAATTACTTCCTTGGAGGAACCCTGTCTGTTCCACCCAACCATTTCTAGGTTCTGAAACTTCCAGTTGGCACTGACTTCTTTTTAATGACTGAACAGAGAGAAGGGGGAAACAAAACACAGCAAACATTTCTTCCAATACAATTTATTAGATATAAAATGAGTAATCTCCTATGAGAAAAACAGCACGGTGTTTTTTATTAGCAGCAAAAGACGAGTTCCATTCAGACTTACCTGGCAGAGTTCAGAATGTTGCAACACACTATTTAACCACTCACCCTGTGCAGCCTGGAAAAGTTTCCATGCTGTGGATGCAGGCCAGGCTTTCTCCATCCTTTCTTCATCATAAGCACGTTCCTTTTCTCATGTATTGTGAAATTCTCAACAGCATATTTACTGCCAGTCCTGCAGGTCCTACCAAAGCTTCTCTTGCATTAAGGACAGGGATATTTTCTATGCTGTTTTGTCAGTATATTACAACAAAGTATCACCCAGCTGACACATGGAACAAAAGAAAAATCATTGCACTCATTGGTTGCAAATTGGTGCTCTACATTGTCTTTTCAGAACTGCAGTTTCACTTAAAGATAAATAAATAAAATACTTTTACTGCATCCAGCTTCTCTTTTACTGATTAGGGAGGAATAGTGTAGCTTGGATCTTGGTTTTAAAAGTCTAATGGGGCATGAAATAAATAGCTCTCATGACAGCACAGAACGGAAAAAAGATAGATGATTATTAAACTGTGTGTAAAAGTCATCTTTATTGCCCTATTGTTGTTTTGGCTTTGCTCTGAGACGTGGGGAAGGCTACAGAAAAGCCTAAGAGTGTTTCTTGGCAGCTCTTCATAAGCAATGAGCCCTGTGGAAAGCCCCATGAAAATCATGATTCTGTTGAAAAATAAGGCCAGGAAAATGTTGCAAGAGGCAAAAAAAAAAAAAAAAAAAACAAAAAAAAAACAAAAAAAAAACCAACCTTTGTTTCTTTAAGACAATGTCAGTGAAGGTGACAAGGGAGGTGGTTTTGAAGGAGCAGAGCACCTTGGCTATTGTTCAGGGATCTTTTTCTCTTTTTTCCCTTTTTTTTTTTTTCCCCCATGAGTTAGGAGCAAAGGGAGATCCACCTGTTAATGTTCCACCTGTCATTATAACTTGGTTCTAATCTGAAAACTGCAATATTTTGTGGCATATCAGACTGCTCTCTTCATCTGTCCAGCGTCTGCTTGCACGTTACCTATTCTCTTCAGCTTTCATTAAAGAGAATAAGAGTGCCTTGATGGAACAAAAGCATTATTTGGGATTAAAAGAGTTGTTTAACTGATTATAAAATAAATGTAGCTGTGGTTTTCCTGTCCACTTTATAGAAGCATTTCAGAAACCGTGTGTACCCAAACTGGATCGGTGATTTGAGAACATGTAGGAGAGAGGAAAATGGGGAGGTTGGATGGTTTTCTGCACTTGGGAAAGCATTACACTGAAGCTCCCTCTTGTTTTAGCATGACCAAATATCCTCCACAAAGAGAACCAGTGCTGCTAGGAGCTGGCCGAAGATGAATGTCCGGTTTGTTTTTAGGTTCACATAACTATCCAGTGAGAAATTTGGACTAGACCTTTAATTGCTGCACAGAGAAGCAGCCCTGTGTCACTCAAAAAAAAAAAAAGGATCACATTTTTCCTCTGATACTGACATTAAAGCAACCAATGAATATTGAGCTCTCAGGTCTGAGGGCAGATTTTTTGGCCCAGATATTTTCTGATTGAGTAAAATATGAGAAAGACATTGTGTAGCTGGTGCCTTGGGTTTTGCTTTTCAAAAAGTGTTTTATTTCCCTGGCATGCTTTCTGCAGCATCTACTGAACACTGGTGGAGCCTAAAATAATGAAATAATGACCAAGAGGTATTTTCTTCCTGAGATGAAGCTGCTCTAGTTGCAAGGCGTTCCCAAGTGAGCTCCCTAATGAGTGATAGATGGGAAAAATAACAGGAGGGATCCTTAAATGTTCCAAGTTTTGCATGAAAAATATCATTTTTTTGGATGCTGTGTTTGGTATCTAGCCTAGAATTCTCCTACATTTGATAGTGGTGTCTTCAGAATGACACAGTGAGTCATAATATTTGACATTTGGGGAGATTTTTACTGGATCTCTATGCACTTGTCAAGACTGTTCAGAAGAATACTTTAAGAAGAATTATGATTTCCTTTGAGAGTTTTGATACTGTTCATATTTTTTTAAGCCTGTTTCCTTTGCTTCAAAACAAAACAAAAGAAAAAAATAGAAACTTCAAAAGTATTGACCATTTTTAGTGAAAAGACAGTTAAAGGCATCTATCTACACTATCTTCAGTTATTAGATGGTCTTCCAAAATGATTTCCAGCTTTAGCTCATTTGAGCTCTTTTAATGTCACCAGCCAGTTAATTTTTTTGATGTTTATTTTCTCATAAGATCCATAGCACACGAGGGACGTGGGGAATATCAAGATGACAAACTGGCAGTTCTCCAAGCTTTGTAGCAAGGTCTGGCCTGCTCATGTTGGGGTCTGAGGGAGTGCCTTGCTTCGTTTTTGGGAGGGTTGGTGGCCTGTGGATTTGGGGATGGCAGTAAACAGATCTGTCCCAGTTCTGCCTCCTTGGAATGTGTCAATAGTTGTCCCCAGTGCTCACAGCTATAAGAACTGAACATCTCTTGCTGCTTTTGAGGAGCAACAAAGTACAGTGGCCTGCCCCAAGCCCAGTAAATGATCTGTTCCCTGGTCCCCATGGATCTGCAGTGTTCAGTTTCTTTGGCACCTGCCCCTTTCCTGAGCTGGATACATTCATTATATTTGCACAGGTTTTGTCCAGGGCTGTGAAAAGACTTGGTAGCCTTTAGTAGTGGTGGCCTCCTGGGATTCCTTGGCTCCAGGTGGAATTGCTTGTCCTGTTTCTGCTGCTGTGAACAATAAACTGCAGGTTGCCATGCCAGACTCCCCTGGCAGTGCCAAGCCCAGCACAAAGCCAGGAGGGTGTGTATGGCCCACGAGGAGGGGGTTTGTGCTGGCAGTGCCCCCTCCCATGGGTTGGATTCCTGCTCTCAGTTACACTTGTCAGCTCTCAAAAGCAGATCTAGGACACACTCCATGTTTGAAACACGCAAAAACAATTGAGTAGTTCTGGCAAATGCATATTATACTTCCATTTTAACAGGAAGAGTCGTGTCCAGAGCTGTGTATCTTCTACTGGAGGGAGGCTGGACAGGTGGGAGGAATAACCTGACAGAGCAGCAGCACCTGGGGAAGATAACAAACCACACCTATCAGCACCAGTCATCCTCAAAACTGTGCTCTCAGCCAGCCCACCAGATCACAGACCTGATACAAGATGGATGTTCTGATTTGCATTTTCCATCTGAATTTTAATATTTGTGGTTTGCTTGGCTTGTGTTTTCAAGTGTTTCTCTGTAACCACTAGAGAATAGAGAAATGTAAGGATTTTTGAAAATGGCATTTCTCCCAGGACAGGTGGAGCTGCAGCTCCATGAAAACCTTCCAGAACAATGCCAGCCCACCAGTGCCTCCCACATTGCCCTTTTTCCCCACCATTCCCTGGCCTGTTGCTTATATGATGGTGTGTACCATGTATAGGCACAGAAAATATATGTGACCTTGAAACCCTGCAGATGTGCTGCTCTGGTAGAGCTGCACAGGGGGCTTTGGGACTGTGGCTTTGGGGGTTCCCTGTTGAGATTACCTGACCTTTGCTTTTCCTTCAAGGCTTTGGGAGGTGTGGGGTAGGTTTCTGTGTGATTCTGGGGAAGGCAAAGATCTCTGTGGTCTTTGGCTGGATCTCAAATCCTGGGGTACTGAAGTGTGACCTAATAATTTAGGACTCAGAGAAGGATTGTATTTAAATAAACTATCACAGTTTGAACATTCTACAGCTATTAATTATTAAAACTTATACAAATCCAGGGAGGTTCGTGGCATGTTATACACCATACCTAGAAACAGCTGAGCTGGGCTTACATGAGGTAGATTTTTTCTGAAAAGACATCATCTCCTGTGAGCACAATAGAGCTAGTACTTCTCTTATAAATAGTGAATGTTTTATAATTGCATGCAGTCCTAAAGCTGGTTCTTATTATGGAGAGTCACAGAGGTTTTGGGGGGACGGTTTGTGGGTTGTTGTTCTTTCCCAGAATGATGTCCAATCAGCTTCTTTGGCAGTGTATTAACCATGGCTGAAATATGTGCCCGTGTGAAAATGTTATGGTCTAATGAGCAACTTCACTTTTGTGTCACTTTTTTGCTCTGAAATAAGAGGTTCTGGGTCAGGAAGTGCCCATTTGATCCCTCATCTGTCTCCGAGTGCAGTTCATACGTCAGTGCTTTTTACACCAGGCCTTCAAATCCATGTGATAGAAACAGCGTGGTCACTGTAGGTCAAAGGAGCTGATTTAATGAACTCTCATGTGCCCTCAACAAGCAATTTTGTCACTTCCTGCTGAGCTACTGAGCTGTCTCCACTTAGGGAGATTGGCCATCCCTGGACATCACGGGTGCTCAGGATTGCTCAAACTGTGTTACAACTTTTTTGCTTTTCCTTTGCCTCAGGTGAACTGTGTGATGAGGTGATCAACCACTGTGTTCCTGATCTAAACCCCTGCCAGCATGAGTCCAAATGTGTTCCCCTGGACAAAGGAACCAGGTAAGAGTGTGTGTGTGTGCTGGTCTCCACACAGAGGGCACATTCATCCATTGCTTTGACTGGAGTTGTGCTGGCAATAAGTGGGGAGCAAAATTCACCAAAATGAACACAAATAATGCAAGACTTTATACATGTCAGTCTGTGCCACATTTTAACTTTAATGCATCCATCCATACTTTTCTAGCTTTCTGTGGTTTTACTAAAAATAATGGATGTACCCTCAGAGCAGAGGAATATTCTGGAATAGAGAGAATAGGAGCATGGCAGTAGGAAAATTTATGGAGCAGTCACTGCAAAGTACCTTATCCTACATCACAAACCAAGGACAGTTCCCTTATGTGGTCCTTAGGGCACTAATAAATTCAAGCAGTGTAACAGGAGCCTGAACAGATCCAGAGCTGCATGGCTCCAGCTCAGGAGCCACCTTTTCCACTGGCCTTGCTTGGCCCATCTGGGGTTTGGTGATGTCTGCGTTTGCATTTTCCTGTTGGGAATGACATTGACTGTGTCACAGGGGCAAGAGAAAGCCTCGTGTCCTGCATGGCAGCAAAACACCTGGAGCTTTGGGCCTGAGGACTTGTGAGAGGTGCACAGTTCATGGCTTGTCTGAAGAGGGACTTGCAGAGCAATTTAGCAAATAGAGACAGTCAGCTGGAAAGTCCAGCTCTGGGAAAACCTTATCTGGAAAAGGTGTCTGGAGTCAAATCCAAGAGAATTCAGTGCAGAGTGAGCTGCTCTCTGCACCTTCCCTAAGGCTGTTTTCACAGCCACAGTGCAGCCCTGGTGCCCTGATTCCCTTCTGGGGTTCTGTCCTCTGCCCAGGAGAGAGATGGTAGCAGGATTTGTTCCTCCTGGTAACTTCCAGCTGGGATCAGACTGTGTCCTGTGAAGCAACGTCAGAACAGTGTAAATTGACACACAGGATATTTCAGGAGAGTTAAAAGGAAATGAACCAAAATCTTAGAGAGGGTGGCTATCTCAAGGGCAGCTGACTCTGCTAGACAGGCAGTACAACACAAGCCTTTCTTTTGGGTGAAAAACCTCCAGACAGAAATGTTCCCAAATCTTGAAGAAGGTGAAGCTATTAAATTATTAGGATGGTTCCTGAACTGATCTGTAGGCACTAGACAAGGAGGTGTGTGCCAGTGCATAAACAGTCCCTGATGTTCTTTCCAGGTTTCATTCCCAGTTAATCCATCATTTGGTTGATCCAGCACCTTTGGTTAATTCAGTAGCTACATCATGTTACAAGGCAAAGGCTTGTAACTCAAATTGCCTTCTTTTAGAGCATGAAGGGTGCAGACAGCTGTGGCCCTGAGTGGTTTTCCAGTACTGGAAGCATTGTCATTCCTGCCACCCAAACAATTTGAGTAAACAGGATGCTTTTTCTCACATGCTTTCTAGAAAAGTGTTCTTCACAGTAGGGCCACTAGCCCTTAATGGGAGGTAAATAACTGCTTTTAAGTATTTTTCTGCTACTCTTTATTGTGTTATTCTTCCCACTATTCATAGAACACTACAGAAAACCCATTATTTCTTTACTCCTTCTGTCCCATTTTGCTTTCTAGCAGCCAAACTTGAGAGGTGAAGGGGCCTTGAATGTAGAGGTGTCCAAGCATTGCTATTTCTTTCACATTTTGGCAACACCAAACCATTCAGAAGTGACCCTCAGCAGCTGTGCAGTGATGTATGGAAGCAGCAGCCTGTGCTGCTGTGCTGTAGCTGGTCCCTGAGCAGCTGATCTCCTGATGGTGCAGGATAATGCTCCTGCAGCAGGGCTCTGGCTCCTGTCTGTCCTGCCTGCTTCAGAGGCAGGGAGTGTCAGGGGCAGGCTCTGAGCCCTGGGCATGTCAGCAGGAGCCACCAGTCAGTCTGTCCTGCCCTCAGCTCTGCTCAGTCTGCACCTCGGCAGAGGGAAGAAAAGATGACAAAGACAGGAAAAAAAAAAATAGGAAGCCAAGTTATTTATTGACATGGGGAGGGAAATTCCATTCTGGCCCTGCGATAGGAGCCATGATTCATGGTTTTAGTACAACAGACACTGAGTGCATGCAGATGCAAATCCCCTCAGATAGGCCAACAATAAATACCACTGGACATGTTTTAGGCTCTCTGTGATACTGGGAATGTTGCCATCACTACAAGGCTGTAACAGAAAACAAGATTTCAACTGTAGAGGTGTCAGATAGTCACTGGGAAATGAATATCTGATCATGTAAATTATTCTCTTACCAGGATCAGAACATGAAGGTTTCTTTGCCACCTTCTTTATTGCATCAGACCCTTACTGATTGACACTCAGTCCCTTGCTGGCACTGTGTGGGACTGTGGGATAAGGATGGAGTTACCATGCCACCATTCCCTGATGGCACAGACCCTGCGTTTCTAGGAGGAGTCCAGATGAAGAACTCATGGAGCTCCTAGACTTCAGGCAGGCATTTGTTGGTAGCTTCAGCTTAGATGTGACACAACAAGAGCTCAGAGAAGAATGATCCAAAAGGAATTCCATGCTTCTAAAGCCAAGCTTGGAAGCAGACTGGACTGTTTCAGTGTGTCTTTGGCTGCACAGAGCTCTTTGCTTTTGGAGTTAAATTTGCAGGTGGCTTTCCTCCCTTCCATCCTCCATATCTTTAGCATACTGTTACCAAATAGAAGAAGAGTAGCTTTCTGTATGCCAGAAAACAAAACAAAAAAACAGCCTTTAACACAAGGAAATTACTTCCAAAAAATAACTTCAAGAAAGGAGCATGTTTTTCCATTCACTGTATTGATGTTGGAGCATGATATAAATATACTTTATTATTCTAAAGCTTGGAATTATTACCTGACAGCTTAAAATGCTGATTTAATGCAGCCCCGCAGAGAAAAGTGGTGGTTCTGTCATTACTGAGATAGCCAATACACATCATAAAATTGATGCATGGCAGCCCTGAATAAGGAACTGCACATTGTTCATTATTACATCACTTTATATTAGGACTGCAGGGATCAATAAAAAACAACAGGATTAAATGCTGCCAGTTCCCCTCACAAAGTCTTTTGATTGACACTATTTCCTTGCAGGTGTGTCTGCAATGCTGCCAGAAAACGTTGCCCATTTCTTAGGGTTTGGGACAGGAATGCTTCTTGTTTTTTGCTCTTTGCTCTGATTTGTCATCTCCATTATGTTAATCACAGTATTCCCTGAGGCACCAAGGTGTAAAATAGCAATTTCACACGCGCAGAGCTGGGACATGGACCCTCCTGTGGCTGCCAAGGCTGGGCCCCATTTCCTCCAGTCAAGCCATGCTCTGAAAGGGAGACTGGAGCTCACATTCTCCGTGCCTGAGCAGGGTGGCTGTGTCACCCTGCAGCCACTCCCCAGCCACTGGCACTCACAGGACACTGTTCTGTCCTGCAGTGTCACCCAGCTCAGCCCTGGCAGCACTGTGCTGTCACTGGGAACAGCAGTCAGCAAATGATGCTGCCTGGGAAGTGGAAGTGTTTCTTCCTCATCACTCCTGTGTGTCCAGTTCCTCTGAAGAGGTTTTCCACAAGGTGCTCCTCCTGCATTTACCCACCAGGTTGCTGGCAGGGAGGAGGAGTAGGCCAGCTGAAGAGATTGATGGAGCTGCAGTCTCTCTCCTGATGCCCCATTCTCAGCTTTATAATGCCTCTCCTCTTCCAGCTCTCGGTGGCTAGCATGTTGGGTCCAACCACAGGCTCTAGCAAGAGCACAAACCTCTCTTTTAGTGCTGAAATTCTCTGCAGCTCTTCCCCTGATTTGGTTGAAGTGGTATGCCTTTTGTTTTCCAGATGTGCAACATCCAGCAGGGAGGACTAAAATGTGTTTTATGGACTAAACAGTGTTAATGACTAAACATTGTCTACAGTTAGAGTCAAGAAAAGGCTGCTCAGCAATCCCAAAAGATCTGATCCAAGTCAGAGACTTTGGGATGCATTTTCTATTGTCAGGTTATAAACTTCTGCAAGACTTATAAATAGAAATGCTGATTCAGCCTTCATACAGCAAACTTGAGAATTGTATAAAATAAAACCAACAGACAATGTCTGCAGGTTTGGGTACATCCCACTGTGCTCCATCCCACGGTGTCACCCCACAGCAGAAGGTGCAGTGTCACCGTGGCAAAGGACACGCTGCAAAGACAACTTTCCATTGTATCTGCAGCATTTTGCCTTGCCAATGAGTGGAAAGCATGTGGTGGTCTCAAAACTTGGTCTTTCTCTCTGAATTTGCTGAGGTTTATAGCTTGTTTACAGATTGTTTCCATTTGGAAGGTGAACCCTTCATGCTCCATGAAGCTGCACATGGCCAAACTCAGACACCCAGCAGTGTGCATGCATTGGCAAAATCATACTCTGGGGCATCAGAGGCACTGCCCTGGCAGAATATTGCCCCTTGAGTCTGTGAGGTTAGGGAGGGGATTGTCATCTTTAGCACAACTGGGAGTCTGCAGGGTGAGCACCCTTCCCACAGACTCAGGTGGGGAGAAGCTGTAGGATGGTGGTGCTTTGCTCAGCTGGAATTTCAGCAGATTGCAGAACCTCAAATGCAGCCAGCTAGGAGGGACCTGAGCCTTTCTGACGGCAGGAACTGTGCTTGATGCTGCCAGAAATAACTGCACGCATCTCCCCACCCCAAATCCAACAGGGGCTAGGCTGCCTGTGTGAGCTGTGCGGTGGATGCTAAAGGAGCCATTAACAGGGATGTTCCTGCCTTTCAGATGCGAGTGCTTGCCGGGCTACAGCGGCAAACACTGTGAAGTGGATGATGACGACTGCGTGGGCCACAAGTGCCGGCACGGAGCCGCCTGCGTGGACGCGGTCAATGGCTACACCTGCGTGTGCCCGCAGGGCTTCAGGTACGGCAGCGCTGCCCTCCAGAGCCCTCCCATCCTCATCCGCCTCTAACAGCACGGATCTGACACCCTCATCTGCCTCTAACAGCACTGATCTGACACCCTCATCATCCTCTAACAGCACTGATCTGATACCCTCATCATCCTCTAACAGCACTGATCTGATACCCTCATCTGCCTCTAACAGCACTGATCTGACACCTTCATCATCCTCTAACAGCACTGATCTGATACCCTCATCATCCTCTAACCCATCACTGATCTGATACCCTCATCATCCTCTAACAGCACTGATCTGATACCCTCATCTGCCTCTAACAGCACTGATCTGACACCTTCATCATCCTCTAACCCAGCACTGATTTGATACCTTCATCCTCCTCTAACAGCACTGATCTGACACCCTCATCTGCCTCTAACAGCACTGATCTGACACCTTCATCTGCCTCTAACCCATCACTGATCTGACATCCTCATCCCCCTCTAACAGCACTGATCTGATACCCTCATCATCCTCTAACCCAGCACTGATCTGATACCCTCATCTGCCTCTAACAGCACTGGTCTGACACCTTCATCATCCTCTAACCCAGCACTGATTTGATACCTTCATCCTCCTCTAACAGCACTGATCTGACACCCTCATCTGCCTCTAACAGCACT
>QUSF01000017.1:13575437-13591788 GCA_003676055.1 Chloebia gouldiae | reverse complement strand
TCATCTGCCTCTAACAGCACTGATCTGACATCCTCATCCTCCTCTAACCCAGCACTGATCTGATATCCTCATCATCCTCTAACAGCACTTATCTGACATCCTCATCCTCCTCTAACCCAGCACTGATCTGACATCCCCCTATGAACGTGTGCTCAAGTGCTGTCCCTGCTTAAAAGGAGGTTTTAACAAGTTAACTGGCCATTCTTGCTTGGAAAGCAGCGATTTTGGGGCAGTGCTGTGGGAGTGTGCCTGCCCCAGCCATCCCTGCTAACACACTGAGCACACCACCTAACACACTCAGGTGGAGATAAACCCTGCATGTGCAGAGTGAGCAAAGGATAATAAAATTGTGTTTATGAACCCTCCCAACTAGCGGCAAGGAAAACGTGAGCCTGAAGATTTTGTGGCAGTGTCTCTGTGCCTCTCGGATGAGCTCAGTATGATTCAGGCTGTAAATTTCCAGCCTCTCATTCTGACAGCTGCCAATATATCTGACTCCTGGAAATCTCTGTCTGTCAAAGATAAGTGTGCTCCTCCAAATGGATTCACTAATCATTGCCTGGGGCTGGATACTGGCTTCCTTCCAGCTAAACCTTTTCTGTGTTTGAAATACACACATGAGACAAAGAAGGAGTACCTGAAAAGATCAGTCTTGACAAAGCAGAAATTGCATGAACACTTATAAATCATCTTCTCTGCTTTGTATCTGCAACTGTTTTCATTCTTCTTCCTTTCATCCTTGCTGGTTTGGGGTTTTTTTCCTTCCCTCTCAACACACATTTCTGTTGCAAAGCAGACAGCCTTTCTTGAATAGGCATTGATATATAGCATGATGTCAGCCCGTGGTTCCACAGAATCGGACTTGTTATTTACAAGGTATCAGATATCCTCTGAATTTCAAATTCACACCCTTCTCTCCATGTTTCACTCTCTGCTTCAGTCCATTTGGTGGCCTTAGGGATCTTGCAGATTGGTGACTGGTAAGGCTAACGTGACTGTGGGATGTAAATAGTGTTACCTAATTGTTAGAGTTGAGAAATGGGATTGCAAAGCCATGTCTGGAGCCAAGGGTAACTTGAGCCTGTCATCAGATGGGACTGACTGGGGGATTTTTGCTGCAGGTCCCCTGATTTTTCAAGGCCTGTAAGCACTAGGCAGTGATGAATGTGAGGGTTTTTTTCTGGGCAGAGTCACAGTGTTTGTCAGAGATATTCTGAGTAGACACAGCTGGGTGGAGCAGCAGGGGTAGGTGGGAGGTTGGTCTGGACCCTTCCCACGTACCAAAGAGCTCTACTGGCAATTTAGGCAGCGCCGCACGTTGTCTGCTCTCACACCAGGGGCATCAAGAGCAGAACCTGGAACAGTCCAGTCTTCTCTCCTCAAATAAGGGGGTCTCATTCCACTAACAGTCCTCCAAGCAGAGGAAGCAAGCTCCAAACTCAACTACCAGCTTAGACAGCCCAAGGCAGCCATGGGCAGGCAGAATAATTCCACTGCCTGTCAACAGCACAGCCGGGATTAAGTTCTCCTGTTTGCTTTCTTTTTTTCCCACTAGTCCATGTCACTACCCTAAATTTCCTGTGCAAGATGCAAGGAAGACAAGGGTCTTTGGGGAGGAAAACCTCACACTGAGCACTACTACACTCCCTCTGCCAAGGCAGACAGCAAGATGGAGCCCCATGTGTTCTCCATGCAGAACAGTCCCTGATCTTGTTTGATTTCAGGATTAAAATTCTGCTAACAAAATATGATCTCATTATTCTTCCCATGACTCAAGCCTTTTGTAGTTTAAAGACCCGCTGCTCTGAAGGGGTTCTGAGGTTTGGGGTTTTTCCTGTTAAGATAACAAATGCAAATATGGTGATTGACAGAGTTCAGCCTTCTGATGTTCAGGGTTATAGACTCCCCTGTCCTCACAGCTGCCTTGGGCATGGTGATGTGTGGCAAGGAGATAACTGTGCAAGTGTTTGGAGGCTGCAAGTGTTGATGAAAAGGAGACAACACAAGGGGTGGTCTGACAAAGGAATCTAGGAGACCGAAAATGATGATTAATAAAGTTTTTTGGCTAAGTATCAGGAATCATTTCCCAGCAGTGACTTTGCAGAGTGCCCTCCCAATTATCCAGAGCTTATGCTGTTGTAATAAAAGCACAGACCTATAATGACTTTATGGTTGTCACTACACTGTGTGTCAAAGCCATTTGGAGCCACACATTAAGAAGATGTTAAAACTTCCATCCTCGCACGGCTGAACAAATGAACAGAATAGGTAGGGCCTCATGCACAGTGAGGCTCTCAAAAATCAATAGTGCCACCATGCACACACTCACTCTCCTATTTCATCACCTCCCAGTCACTGGTCCTGACCAGACTGTAGTTGTGCTCCATGCAGCACCTCTCCTTAGCACTCACCAACTTCAGAATATGCTTTCCTCCTGAAAAGTTTTCAGTGTTTTCTTCCCAAAATAGCCTTCATTTGCCCCCTGCAGATGAAAACATTTTAGAGAATTTATGACCCCCTCTGAATAAACCCCAAGTTCTCAAAGCTTCCCTCCAGCAATCAGCCTCACAGTAGTGCTGCCTGATAAATGCTGCTCTGCTGGGGAAGCACACATTAAGCTGCAGAGCCTGATGGAAGCACTGCTCCTCTGTGGTGCAGATGCTTCCGAGTTCTCCACTGGGACAGATTGCTGCAAGGAACTCACAGTGATTATTTAAATAAATGAGATTGTACCAGGCAGAATAGACTTGGCCAAGCTATGGAAGTCAGGCTGCGTTCCACATTCCACTGCTGGGGAAATAAATTATATTAATTATTTCTAAATATATACTTTTAAAAAATGTTTAAAATTAAAAAGGAATGGGCTTTGACAGACACAGTCACTAATGTAAGTTCTAGGTGCCAGTATCAGGAGAGCTGCTGTGGTAAAGCCACACACCAGAGGGGTTTCACAGCAAGCAAGGGTGTGCAGGAGCCATACCAGGAGCTTGGGGAATCTTTCAGAGCAGCACTAAGCACAGACACTCTGGCTTCTTCCAACATTTGCTTTCTGTTAGTGGAGCCTGTTGCGGGTCACATGGATTTTTTTATTATGATTATTTTTAACTTCCAAAAAATTAAATTATATGCACTGATTTTCCTTCTGTTTCCTACTTGCTGCCGAAGACAAAACAAAACAATTGGTATTAGGTAGAATGGAGCTCACAGGCTGGGTTAGCAGTGCTCTGCTCTGCTGGTTCCTCTGGAAAGGGATTCCCTTGTTTGCCACGCACAAGAGCAGAGTAGATGCAAATCACAGATGTAGGATGAGGGGGTCTCACCTTTGGGCTTCAATGGCTCACAGACTTCACTGGGAACCTCTGCAGGGCACAGTGTGGGGGGAAGCTGTTTCAGCCAGGCTGCAGTGCCTCGCAGAGCTGAGGAACCAGTGCAAAGGGCAGTTCAGGCTGCTCTCAGTGTCTGCACTGGCTCGTTCACATCCAGCTCGGGATCCCTGCCAGCACTCAGCTGTGTTCCTCTCACACTGAACAGCAGGCACACGGTGGCTGGACCTCAGAGCCACTACTGCAAAGCAGAATGGCAGTGGTGCCCTAGGATTTTAGCTTTTCTATTGTTCAGATCCTGTACTGCTTTAGTGTATAACTCTATAATTCCATAGCCTGTCAGCTATTGAGATTTATTGAGATAAAACATTTTCTGTCTAGACCTGAAACTCAAGGACACCTCACTGTCTCAGGCCCCGAGAGATGTAAACAGTGATTTGTGGGGGGGGCAAACTTGGAGTAAATGACTTCATTACCTGAAGCTGTAATTGGAGGATTAACCCCTGAGATGTAAATGGACCAAACTGATAATTACCTGAAAAACTCATCACCATCATCCCACCTGGGTCACCAGAAAGTGATGCCTTGGAGTGACTACCTGAAACAGAGGCTAGACAAGATTAGGAGAGTAAAAGCAGCTATTTATTAAAGGCCTTCTGCTTTTATTCTCTTAATCTTGCCCAGCCTCTGTTTTAGGCAGCCACTCCCAAGGCATGCGCAGCACCTGAAATAAAACCAAGACACCCCTGTTGACCGAGGAGAAACTAAAGGGAAACCTTAAGGGAATTGTTTGCCCTCCCTTTGCTGTGCAGTGGGCTGTTCTGCGAGACGCCGCCGCCCATGGTGCTGCTGCAGACCAGCCCGTGTGACAACCACGAGTGCCAGCACGGCGCGCAGTGCATCGTGGCGCAGCACGAGCCCGTGTGCCGCTGCCTGGCCGGCTTCGCGGGACAGCGCTGCGAGAAGCTCATCACCGTCAACTTCGTGGGCAAGGACTCCTACGTGGAGCTGCCCTCCGCCAAAATCCGCCCTCAGGCCAACATCTCCCTCCAGGTTTGTCGGAGTAAAGACTTAGCCGGAGGCCGCGTGGGTAAAAAATTGATATTTATTGGCAATGCCAGTGATGCTGTGGCCTCCTGTAATTGTAGAAAAATGCGTTTTCTAATCTACTATAAAGTTTTGGTTTCTGGTGAATTTTTTCAGTTAATCAGTTTCTTTGTTGATATCTAGCATTATGTGACTGTACCAAGACAGAACAGTGAATATGTGTGGATGTGACAGCCTGGCCAGAGAGACAGACAGCTAGATAAGTTTTCCCAGAATTGGTCTGGGAGACTTTAGGCAGCTGGAGATAAACAATGATACCCAATTATTAACAACAGCCTGCAGGTGCTGTTTTTCTAATATCTGTTTTCTTCTTATTCTCATAAGAATGTTTACAAATGGGTGTCTTGTTAATTTGCCAATCAGGTGAAATGTATTGATTAAATGACCAGTCAGGTCCACCTGTATTGGACCAGTGTTTAAAAGAAGCAGTTTCAGTAAAGACAGTGTGCTTATGCCACTTAGCCTTCTGTCTCTGTGTCCTTTGTGACTGAACAGTGACAAATGTTCAACTGCAGGGTTAGACTGCCTCAAATAGAAGGAGGAGGGCTGAAGTCTTCTACGGGGTGAATATTTTTAAGGAAATTCTTACTTATATGAGTAGTAACTACACAACCACAAAAAAGCACAAGTGACAAAGGTAAACTGTAGAGTAGTTTGACCTTCAGACACTTGGCTTTTGAGGATATGAAATCCACAGGTTTAATTCACTGTTTATGAGAAAGAAAAGCAAATGTACAAGTGAAATCCATGCATAGAGACATTTAACCTGTATCGTGCATGTGTCTCATGCTGATGGAACAGGGGCTGCTGGCCAAAGTCCTGGAAAAATTTGTGAGCCACTTGTCTGCTCTAAAATCATGGAAATGTGAAGGAGAGACTGAGGCACCAGTGCACCTTTGTGGGCACACATTCTGCCTCCAGAATCTCTCCACACTGATTCCCAGGCTGGCAACACAACCAGGGGTGGTTCAGGAGTGCTCCGTGTCTTCCTGCTGGTTCCTCCATTGTGTTTCATCCTGTACAACTTGGTGTCCAGTGTCATGATGCTGCTTAAAACAGGCTGCTCTGAATGGCCTCTCTGGACAATATTTTGCTTATTCAGCAGACAAAAGGCCTGGGATTTTGATACAGGCCTAAGGTTCAGAAGACAACTGAAAACTGGTTCTCACGTGAAATGGGAAGTTGACCTGTGTGTGAGCCCACCCAAGGGCACCAAGATCTTTCTGTGCCTCCTGGCTCTTGCTCTTGTTGCTTCTCATATATATGATGTATTAAAGCATATTTGAATTGCATATATGATTTTGGTTTGTTTTTAAATACAGGTTTATTCCTTTTATTAATCATTCTCAAGCAACCTTATGTGGTTATGAATGTTTCACAGGTAGCCACGGACAAGGACAATGGCATTTTACTGTACAAAGGAGACAATGATCCTTTGGCTCTGGAGTTGTACCAAGGACACGTGAGGCTCATCTATGACACCCTGAACTCCCCACCCACCACAGTATACAGGTAAGTGGCTAAGCTCTGCCAAGACAGTTGACTTCTAAAACTAGTGGAGGAGAGGTAGAATTTTTCTAAGCAAAGTGCATTGCCTTTTATTTTACTTCAAGGTATCTCTTTTATGCATGTAATTAGATGAGAAAGTCAGAATAAAGACTTAGCTGGAGGCTGCATGGGTAAAAGTTGACATTTATTGGCAATACCAGTGATGCTGTGTCCTCCTACAATTGTAGAAAAATGCATTTTCTAATCTACTGTAAGGTTTCTGTTTCTGGTGAATTTTGTCCTTGAAATAATTCCAATTAATCAGTTTCTTTGTTGATATCTAGCATTATGTGACTGTACCAAGACAGAACAGTGAATGTGCAACTGCAGGGTTAGACTGCCTCAAATAGAAGGAGAAGGGCTGAACTCTTCTACAGGGTGAATATTTTTAAGGAAATTCTTGTCTGTATCAGTAGTAACAACACAACAACAAAAAAGAACAAATTACAAAGGTAAATGTTGAATAGCTTGACCTTCAGACACTTGGCTTTTCGAGGATATGAAATCCTCTGGTTTTTTATTCACTATTCATGAGAAAGAAAAGCAAATGCACAAGTGAAATCCATGCATAGAGACATTTCTGCAGGAAGGAGGGATGTGCTGCCCTTTTCCTCCACGGTTCCTTCAGCATCCCTCTCCCCTGGATGTCATTTTCAAGCCCTGTTGCTCCAGTTTGCTCTGAGCACAGATGCAGTTGTGACCACACCGAGCATTTTGGGTTGAGCACAGACTCCTGGCACTGTGTGTGCAGCAGAGCTGCAATTCCCAGCCCAGCTCACGCTGTGGGGGAGCATCCTGCTGGAGCAGGGACAGCATGGATGTCACCACGCATCACCCACCTCATACTTTTCTCAGAAGGTTTTCTCAGCACTTGCTAACACTTGAGCCTCCCAGGGAATTTTCTTTAGGGAAATGGTGACATTTTTAAGAAAATGAAAGCATTCTTTCTGTATTAAAGCAAACTGGAAAATACCAATGTGACATGTTGCCAGGAAGAGCACTGGCTTGTCCCCTGTAGGAATGAAGTAGTTTGCCCATGGTTTTCACCAGCTGGATGGGTAGGTGTGACAAACATCTCCGTGTGTGGCCGCTGATCCTAATTGATCAGCTGTTAGAGCAAAGCTGAAGCTGCTAACAGTTTTGTGGCGCTAATTAGAACAGAGGAAAGCTGGTTATGTGTCGGGGTGACAGGTCCATGTGGATGTTTGCTGGCCGAAGTCACCGTGGCAGAGTGGGACAGGAGCTGCTGCCACCACTGCATTAACACTCCATGGATGCACTGCCTCCTGGCAGAGCCTCGGGGTGGTGGCTGCGGTGTCCTCCTTGTCCCCACGCCCTTCCCAGGGATCAAGGAGGAGGGCTCCATTCACACTGACACCTCATTACCATAAGATTAATGGCCCGTTCACTCCATCTTGTGCACCCTGCTCTGCTAAGATGGGAAAGAAGCTGCTTAATACGATGCCCTTTCTGAAATGTCACTCTAATCTTTTATTAGTTTAAGGAGTGGAGCAAAATGGGATTAGCATGGAGCTGGATGGGAAAAGATTAGGTTGATCGAGAAAAACTGCAGCTAAAGAATGTCAGAAAGGGCCTCTAAATAGATTAAAAGTCTTGTTTTCCTTAAAGGCTGAAGAAGGAGCAGGAAAACCTGCTTGTCCCCTTACAAACATAGGATTTAAGAGTAGAAGGCATAAGTGGATCAGGTTTGACCTCTCTGTTTGACTTTTAGCTAAGGCATGAGCTCTGTTTGGCCTGAGACATGACTTCCAGCTTGGCACAGAGTTTTGACAGGAAAACACCAAATAACAGAAAATCCCCCATTTCCTTTTAGCTTGGACAATGGTCAATTATTTCCATTATCCAGGCATTGGCCATCATTTCTAAGTTGTGTCACTAATACCATGGTTTGTTTAGAGGCTTTCTCAAGGGAAATTAAAGTCTACTTATACCTGGACCTGGTTCCCATGAGTTTATCTGGACTTTTATGTACTTTTTCTCCTAATCTGCATTTTGATGAGATGAATGGCTGGTTCAGTGTGATGCATTTTATCACAACCTGAAGAATTTGAGAAACTCCTTTCTTCAACTTCTACAGTTTTCGTTTGTGATTAAAAACAAGGTTGCCAGAAGAGCCTGTAACATCCTGACCTCACCACTGGTAAAACAGTTTGCCTTCCCTACTGCCTCGTCCCTGCTGTCTTGTTTAGACGCCTCATTTCAGTTTCAATCTCAGCAAAAGTGGACTGTTTGCCTTTGCAAAGCTCTGTTGAAAGACTATGAGATTAATTTTCACAGTCAATATCATGTTCTGCTCCCCTCCAGAGCAGTCCACTTTTTGGACTGGATAAGCAGGGCTTTGGCTGTTGGTTTTTCCCTAGAAGAGTCTGCCAGAAGAGGAGGAGGCCTTAAAATGCTGCCTGGTGGGAGCTGTGCCAGCTACAGCTGCAGGAAATCTGTCACTGACCTGGTCCTGGGCTGTAACTGAGATGTTTTGCTGGCTATTTCAGGCACTCCCAGGATGGGATATGGGAAGTCATTGGCAAGCCACATGATCTGTAATTCCTCATCAGAGTCTCTATGATAAGATTTATTAATAGTACTTACAAACAGTAAAATTAACAAAGTACTTGGCTAATACAGGTAATATCCTGTAGGGATAAGATAAAAGCTGTTGTCTGGGAAGGCAGCAGTGAGTAAGGCACACTTGGTGGTATTTTTCCATAGTATTCCACAAGGATGAAGCACTCCCCGTGCCCCAGCCCCGTGGGCCAAAGCTGGGGGAAGGTTTGCCCCAGACACAGGGGTGCTCTCAGCTGCTGTGAGCTCTGAGAGTGGCTCTGCTGCAGAGATTGCAGGGCAGAAATGTGCCGTAGGAGTGGACTGTCAGGAAAGAGGTGTTCATTTCAACTCCTCTGGGAAGGCAGGTTGTCCCTGGCTGCCAGAGGGAACCTGTTCCTGTATTTAAGTCGCTCCTCTGAGCAGATTGAACCAGAACTGCATTACGAAGTCAGTCTGGAAAAGCCCAAGATAACTGGCTGCACATTCAGGTTTGCTTAACATGTGTTTGTCCCTGTGGTAGGTTTGGATACAAAGGTTAAAGTTGACATTGGGCTTCTCTCATTCCAGTCAGGTAAAGATCAGCACATGTCCAGTGGAAATGACTACCTAAAATTCCCTGTCATTTATCATCAAGTTAGAGAGAAATACAAGTTAATGTAGTAATATAATATAATGCAATGACAGAACTCACCCTTTAAAAGAAAATCTGACTAATCTTTTACTGGAACCTGACTAATCTTTTACTGGAACCTAATCTTTTACTGTGAGTGCAGAAAAATGATTTCCTGGACATCAGAGTAAAGCTCTCACAGAATATCCATTTTTAAAAGAGGATTCCAAGTTATTGTTTCTTTTATTCTATTTAATGGACAAATGAGTACAGGAATCTTTTTCTGAATGCTTTATTGCCCTCCTGGTTTCTGCACTGCTCAGAGTTACTCTTCCATGCCATGACAGTGCTTGGTGCCACTCCAACAGTGAGTTCTTGAAATGAAGTAAATCTTTTACACAGATGCTGTACCTTAATTTAAAGATGCCAGCTGGTAAGAAACGTGCTGCTTTTACATGCTACCACAGTCCAATTGTTAAAAGTTTGAATTAACAAAGAGCAGTTAATTCCATAGTTCCAGCATTCAGCTGTTGACGCTGGTATCTGTTTAACTGTATTCTATAGGGAGAACTCCCTATTTTCAGTCCTTTTTCCCACATCTGTTCCTTGAGCCAGAGATAAGACCTTACTTGTAAACTTTTCTTCGATAGATTTTGTGCTGCCATACAGTCATATTGATTTGGATGCTGAAATAATCCTTCCTAATACAAATGGAAAACAAAACTTTGACACAAACTGCTGATGTAATTCCCTCCAGAGTTCCCAGATTGCCATGTTGCACACAGACTGTTATATCTGGTAAAGAGCAAGATGCAGGCGTCGTTGGTGTAAAATCATATGTTTTTCATGCAAGGATCCTGACAGCAGTGAAAAAGGAGGCAGATAGGAAAAGATAAGAATGAATTATATTTGTCTTTCCGTAAAGACTACACCCAAATTACATTATAATTCCTTTTAAAAGTATCCTTGCATAATCTGCTTTCAGAAATGCTACATCATTAAAAAATATTCCTTGTAGATTGTATCATGCAGTTCTCATGGTCTGGCTGACTCTTACATAGCATAGCTGGATGTTCTTGTGGTTAAAGCAAAAGGCCTGAAATGAAGGAGCTTACATTCCTACTGTATCTGTTTCAGATGTGATGACTGCAAGATGACAAATTAAATCTGCTTCCCTGTGCACACTAAAAAGTAGAGAAAGGCATGAATAATACAAAAGGTGTTTCAGAAATGTGCTGCAGGTCTCTGGAGGGTGAGATTCCTACTCCCCTGTGCCTTCAGGCTGTGGAACAGCACAAGGTTCTTTTGCTGGTGGCATCTGCAAACTTCTGTGCCCTTCCACTCCCTCAGGCTCTGCCCGTGGCTCTGGAGCCTGGGAGCTGCTGGAACTCAGTGTCCAGCACTGTCCCTGGCCATGCCACTGCTGAATGGATTTGCTGCTCCCCAAAGTCATCTACTCAAGTTTCTGCTGGTGCTGAAGTTGAGAAGTTGCCTTGGTGGTGAAAGAACATCCACACCTTCCACAGAGAGAGGATTTTGTGCCATTGTCTCTTTAGCTGGAATTGCTTATCTGCAGAAAAGAAAACCTGGGAGGCTTCACCATTAATTCTCTGCCTTCTGGGGAGGAATGTGCTGGAGGAGTGAGAACAATAATTATTCTTAGGATCATTATTAGAGCTTGTCAAACTCAGTTTTTGGCAAAAGTGTCTTTGCAGAGTGCACTGCATGACTGCTCCTGTTCTTCCTAACACCTTCACAGTCTGCAGCCATGCTGTGCCCGTCCCTGGTGGGATGCCTGTTTGATACTCTGGATGGGCTCTAAATAGGCTGTTTTTCAATCATTTCTGTGAGGTATCACTGAGCTCTTTACAATTCTGCATGTTTGCAATTCATTTTATTCTATCACACACTCTTATTTTTTCAGGTACCCCTTAGGGATTCTGTATCAAATATAATGAAAGAAACTGGCATTAGTCTCTAACCTGCACAGGAAAAATTGTAAAATTTGAATGTACTTGTACATCTTGCATGAGCCAAGGCAAAGGACAGCTGAGTTATTTTTTTACCTTTATAAGGGGCTCTGGAGTACTTAAGTGGGAGAAAAATGGCAAGTGTGTGAGTTATTCTCAAGCTACAAACATTGCATTTCCCTAGGTTTTCCTGGATTTTTTTGCAGTAGGACAGTGAAAATGTAAGGTCAATACCTTAAAATATCATTTAGCATTTATCATTAGGTTCAGAATCAAATATTTGCTTTCAAGAAATAAACTTTTTCCAGCTGAGCTGAAGCTTAGGTAAAGCTTTGTCCTTCAGGCTACTGAAGGACTTAGCAGGCTTAAGCTGAATTAATTTTTTCTTTGTAAATCTGTCCAGTATCTCTTGCAAGAATGACAGTTTCTCATCTCCTCTCGCTATGAGAACCCAGCTCTTTCTCTTCAGTTCAATGTCTGAGTACCCAGGAGCTGCAGACCCACACTTCACATCTCACACAGGTATAGGGTGTTTCAGAGTGAGCTTTTCACCAGAAGAAAGCAAAACCTTTCACAAAGTGAGCCAGTGCTGGCCTGTCTGTCTGCCAGGTACAGGCAGTTAGGAATGGCCATTTGTCTGGTGGTAATGACAAAAATAATAGTTACATTCTCTTGAGTCCCAGGTCACCTTATTCAGGGGCCAAAATCTGGAGCTGTGAATCTAAGCTGCACTCAGGCATCCCCTGTCAGCAGAGGCCAGGCTAGAAAAAGGTTGCAAATATGTTTTAAAGGCATTTTCCTGCTATACCATAGGTCTTTGGTCCACTAGTACACTGCCAAAGTTGGTTAATACTGATTGCATCAGAGGAAGGTTGAAGTGTTTTCATAATAGACAGTGCTGGAATAAACCTAATCATAGTCAAAATGACTTTATAAACTTCCTGTGCACTAATGACTGGCTCATGTCTTGAATTGTGAGGGGTTTTTTGCCTTACAACAACATGTAGCAAGCTAATATGTTTATTTTTTCCTGCCTGTAAATTTCTTGTGAACATGATGAGTAACACAAAGTTTAGATGTGTGCCATGTGTGATAGATTCATATCCCATCTATCCCAAGTGCTCAGCTGGCTCTGGATCCAATCGAGGCAGCCTCTGTTGGAAGCAGCACACGCAGACCTGGAGCTGAGGGAGATGCAGGAGGGGTCTGTGCAGGAGGGGTTTGTGCAGGAGGGGTCTGTGGATGTTTATTTCCATGCTTCCTCCCAGTATAGAAATGGGACCCACAGCTCAGCAGCTTGCCCCAGTGCTGGGGGGAAAGGTGGGCATGGCAGCTGCTCTGGTGGCTGTCAAACATGATGGGCTTGGTCATTTCTGTGGAAGGAGAGGATCCAGCTATAGGTATGTTGCTATAGATGAGGTGGAAACAATTTCTAAATAGACATGACTTTTTTTTTTCTTGGGGGTTAGCCTCCATTTTCAAGTAAAACCCATCATTCTCTCTCAGTCTGACAGGAGGCCCTGTTAATTGTACTCTGTAGTGGCCCTGCTCCCTGCTGCTAAACCTGCATATTTTCCAGAGCTAAAAGGGGGATAAATGGTGTGAAGTATTGCCTGATGTAACAACGCTGTGAACCTGGTGGATTTTCCCATCAGAACCTGTGATTTGGTAACTAGCTGAATGGCAGAGCTTTTCTAGAAGGTGACCCCATGCCCCCTGCTCTATTCCAAGCCCTGGTGGGGCCAGGGGCTGTGCCACAGCCTGTCCTGGTGAGTGACACTCAGCTGTACCCACGCAGTGCAGGGGAGGACGTGGCACTCAGGCTGCCACCACCCTGCTGCTGTGCCAGGGCCTGCCTTCCCCTCTGCTTTTTGCAGTGTCATTTTCATAAGGACACCAGATTTCACACCAACCCAACAGCACTGCAGAATCTCTGACAGATTTTTTTTTTTTTTTGCAGTCTTATTTCGTGGGTTTGTTATTTTGTCTGATGCATGTCACTGTGAGGACACCAGGACACAGTAGCTCGTGACACCACCGTGTGCAGCGAGGAGCCAAGGCATCCTGCTGGAGAGGGTGGGCAGGGAGCAACACTGATCTGTCACTCAGGAGAGGCCTTGGACTTGAGGAGAGCATTCCAGCTGTTTTTACTGCCATGGCACTTGCTTTAAGCAGAATGAGGTATCCAGCTCTGCTGGTCTGAGTGCAGGAGACAACAGCTCCTGCTCCCAGCAATTTCTGCTCCCAGCAGCTTCTGCTCCCAGCAGTGGGGCTGGAGGGAGCTGTGGGACTTCACCCAGGTCTGTAAGAATCCACTGCAAACAATAATGTTTGCCCTGGCTGGGTGTCTGAGCCTTTTATGAATCATCTAGGGAAAGGGGTCAGGATTGTGTTAATTGCATGTTGCAGGGGTGTAAAAAAGGTCCTTGCTTTTCCCTTAGAAGGTCTGTAACACAATGACTTTCACTGCTGGCAGGGGTGCTGCAGAAATTGAATTATGGCTGGAAATTAGATATGCATAGCCTGGCCAAACGATCATTAAGGGAGATACAGTAATCAGCTGCCAGTGTTCAAGGGCTGTAAACACCAGGAAGAGAAAGATGGTTTATTTGGGTGGTCTACAAAGTTGTAAGTAGGAGAAAAGGTAAAAAACCAAGCAAATTAAAATGGAGGTATCAAGGAAAAAACTCTTAATGTCGAGTACTCTCAGTCTAAAAGACCTAATACTCAAGTCATGTAACACAGGATTGAACATAACAAAAGAGTGTATTTCAAGCTGAAAGTGAACTTGAGTGCTTTAATATTCCTTTCACCTCTTATTTCCCTAGTCCTGTGTTTCATTAGCATTTTTCATACTTTTTTCTCAACATGTGGTTTTTATTCAGCTCCTGAAGATGATGGTGCTTGAAGTGATGTGTTATTGTGGAGGTAGCACAAACACCACTCCAATTATGATTTTGCCTTTGTTGCCATGGAGAAGTTTAAATCTATTTTAGGCCAAGGACTGATTATAGCTGGAACTAAGGGTAGGAGGTAAGTGTAGCTTGGAAAGGTGAAAACCCATCACTGCTGATACCCGCAGTCAGCCTGGCACAGTGTGAGTTTCACAGCTCCCAAACTGCTGACATCTCAGCGCAGTTCCCTGCAGCTCTCACCTTGAGTTTTTGATTTTGGTACCTCTTTTCTCGTGCTGTAAGCTCCTTAAGATCTTTTGGATATGTATTTTTGTTTATTCCCTTCTACTTTAAATGTTCTCAAAGATTATCTAAGTTCAGTGTTCCCCATGGCCTTCACCCATCTCTTGCCATCCTTGTGTTTCCTTTGTTTTGTGTGTCAAGTGAGGCATGTCCCCATTAAGACAGAGGTCAGGAAAATCCGGAGACTGTAGCTAATGAATTAATGTTCTCATTTGCATAATTGATGGTTATATATCTCCTCAGTGACATGGTTTGCTGTGATACATAAAGCTATTTTTGGTTTTGACTCCTCTGCCCTGCTGTTCTCTGCTGTCTTCAATATAGGTGTATTACTAGACAGTGAAAAAAATCTGACCCCAAAGCCCAAATTTTACAAGTTCCAACTGAATGCTTTAATCCTTTAATGCATTTCTGTTCACTGGCATATTTATAGTGGCTCAGCTCTCATGGGTGTTAGAGCAAGGGGAGTCAGTGTTTGAAACATCTGTGTGTGCTTGGGGCTGGACAGGGAAAAAATACATAGGAGGGAGAAGAGAAATAGCTGAAAAATGAGAGTGGAAATCACTTCTTTCCTATATTCCCTGAGGTTTTATGTTTAATACACATCCCTTTCCTTTCACTTCTTTGCATTCTGGAGTCTGAGCTCCCAGCAGAGGCCATGTGCACTGTGTGCAGTGTCCTGTGCAATGGCTCCATTGGCTCACCTTGCTGGAGCTGCTCTGGCAGCTCCCTCCCACAGGAAATCTTAATATCACTCCCAGAGCCCTCTCTAGTGGCCTCCCTTCCCTGTGATGGCAGCTCCAAGGGAACAGAAGGTGCTGGACCCAGGGCTTTGGAAGCTGAGCTCTCCTCACTTCCCAGCATTTTCCTCTTTTTCTGGCCAGATTTGTTCAGATGCCATGTCCAGCTCTGTGAGGGTAACCTCAGTGAGAGCAATGTGCTGGACCGTGCAAGGCATGTCAGGTGGGCTGTGAAAAGATGAGTGATGGAGCAGAGAGAGTGGAGGGATGCTGCAGAGACTGAGCACAGTGGGGGGAATGCCTGACCAGGTGGGTCCTCACCAGCTGCCAACCCCAAGCCACTGCCTGGCTCCTGAGGAATCATTTTGTGTAATGGGAAACTTTCGATTCCTTTTGCTGCTTACTTTTCAGCAAAAGTTTAATTGTTAATTTAATTATTTGATTCCTGGAAATCCTTGCTTACACTTTAAGTGTTTACTCTTTAATCATGATTTCTTTTTTCAACAAGGATTTGTACGAAACCATACCATATCCAATGGCAGTGGCACAAAGTGCTGCGGCTGGAAGTCACCTAAAATTCCCCGAGCGTATGAACGGCTTGGAAAGGTCTCAGGGGCTAACATGGTTTGTTAGCACCTCGGGAAAGGAGCTGGTGCGGCTCCTGCGGCCCTGGGGCTCTTCCTGCCGCACCTTTCGCGTGTCCCTCGTTGTGCTCGCACCGGCTGAAGCGGTTTCACCGGGATGCGGGGCAGCGGGAGCGGGGCCGGGAGCGGGGCAGGGAGCGGGAGCGGAGCGGGAGCAGGGCTGGGAGCGGAGCAGGGAGCCGGGCAGGGAGCCGGGCAGGGAGAGGGAGCGGAGCAGGGCTGGGAGCGGAGCAGGGAGCCGGGCAGGGAGAGGGAGCGGAGCAGGGCTGGGAGCAGGAGCAGGGAGCGGGAGCGGGTAGAGGGAGCGGAGCAGGGCTGGGAGCGGAGCGGGGAGCCGGGCAGGGAGCAGGAGCAGAGCAGGGAGCGGGAGCGGAGCAGGGCTGGGAGCGGAACAGAAGCAGGGAGTGGGAGCGGAGCGGGGAGAAGGAGCAGGGCTGGGAGCGGAGCGGGGAGCCGGGCAGGGAGAGGGAGCGGAGCAGGAAGCAGGAGCGGAGCAGGGCTGGGAGCGGGAGCAGAGCAAGGGAGCAGGAACAGGGAAAGGGAGCGGGGCTGGGAGCGGAGCAGGGAGAAGGAGCGCAGAAGGGCAGGGAGCAGGAGCAGGGCTGGGAGCGGAGCGGGGATGGGAGCGGAGCAGGGAGCAGGAGCAGGGA
>QUSF01000017.1:13553943-13575427 GCA_003676055.1 Chloebia gouldiae | reverse complement strand
ATGGGAGCGGAGCAGGGAGCAGGAGCAGGGATGGGAGCGGAGCGGGGCCGGGGCTGTCCCCGCTCGGCTCACGGTGCCACGGCGCCCTCTGCTGCCCGTCGGCGTCGCTGCACCGCGCTCCCGGCCCCATTCCCGGCTCCCGGCCCCATTCCCGGCTCCCGGCCCCATTCCCGCTCTCACCCCGAATTCCTGGCCCACACCCGCATTCCCGGCCCGTATCCCACGTCCCCGGCTCTCACCCTGCCACGCTCGGAGCGGGCAGCTGGGTGCGGGGTGGCCGGAGGAGCCCGACTGGAGGCGGGCATCTCCATGCCACGGGCGGTTCCAGAAGGAAGAGCCCTGCAGGAGCACCCGATGCGCAGTGGGAATCCAGTTCGGGTGTAACAGGACCCTTGGGAGTCGGGCAGGGCCCGGGGGACAGCGGCGTGCGCTGCTCAGCGCCCGCGGCCGCCGCGCTCCATCCCCGGCCAAGCCGCCGTCTCCGGCTGTCTCCGGCGACTGCCGGGGCTCCTGAAGGCCCGGCCACAGAACAGGCTCTGAGGAGAGTCCGTGCAGCTTTTCTCTCACCACTGGTCTCTCCCCCACTGTTGTCTCCTACTCACAATCCTAAGGCGTCTGAGTGCCTTTCCATCAGCAGCAGCAGTAAGTGCGTGCTCTCAGACAAGCATCTGCTGGCTGGGGATTTCCTGTCATCCTGCCTGTCCACATTCAGCTTTTCTATCATATCTCTGTGTCTTCTCAAACAGCAAACGAGTGCTTTGCCTCTTCTAACTTTATCTGCTTTACAAAACTGCAGTGTTGGGTGATGGCTGTGAGTTACTTTGTTTCTCAAAGTTCAGGCAAAGATTATTTTAATTCCGGGTTTAAAAGTGAAAGAATCAGAACGGAGTAATACTTATCCATGTATTCCTGCAGACTGGGACCTCTCACTCCCTTTCCAACAAAAATACCAGCACTGGGTATGCTGAAAGGCATAAGCACCATGTGGGGTGGCTGCTTCCATCCCCAGGACTCACAGATTTTTGTTTGCCTGCTAGTCAAGGCATAATCTGGAAAAAGCACACCCTGTGGAGAATAGGTGATGAATGCCTGTGAAATCCTGGCTCTGGGAAGAGCCAGTCCTGCCAGATGTGATAATGTTGTTCTCTGACAAATGGCCATAGCTTGGCCTTCTGCAGCTAACCATGTGGTTTGTGTGTTAGCTTCAGCTATTGACCCTGCTGGGGAAGGGCTCCCTATCCTACAGCCATCCATCCCACCTCCACAGTGCTCAGCTCTCACAGCCCTTGGGGTTTGGCTCCACTTCTCCCTTTCACTGGCACTTCTGCACAGACTAACAATTACATATGTGCACTTCCATTTATCTCGCACCTTCCAGCTGAAGTCCAAGTGCTTCCCCCCTGGGAATCAGGCATTGCAGAGAGCACTGAGATAAGCAGGGAGCACAGAGGGATCACCCAGTCGGCCTTGCTGCAGCACAGCTGCTCCTCGTAATGCAGCAGACACTTAGCAGAATTCCTGAGTACCCAAACACGAAGTTCAGACCAGCTGTTTCCAAACTTACTTGAGCTGCCAATGCTCAAAGTGCTGTGCTCGGGGTGTGGCCCTGCTGCAGTGCACTGGGGTGCAGTGGGGACAGGCCTGCCCTTCCCAGGGCCACGGGCTCAGCCCCTTGGCCAGGGAGTCCAGCACACATCCTCTGCCTCTCCTCCTGGCCCACACAACCCACTGCCCTTGCCAGGGCCCTGGTATAACTGCTCTGCTCCAGGGTGTCTGCTGGACCAGCTGGATCCACATTTTCGCTCAGTGTCAAGCCTTTATGTTTTACTTTAAAACACTTTGAACTGTACCATCAGCTCCAGGTTCCTGAGTTCTCCCCAGGGCTCTCTCAGCATCTTGCACATGGGCAGCAGCCACAGCCCAGTGCTTCCCTGCAGGTCAGGAATGAGTGATTAAGCCAGCAGAGCTTTCCTGAGAGGAGAACTATCTCACTTATTTATGTAAAGCCACACCATAAAGGTGCTCATACACTGCTCTCTGTTACCTTATAACCTGTGTAACCTTACATGAACTTTTGAAGGCCTCTGTGTTCATGATTCGTCCAAAAACCTGTGGGGAGAGCAGCACTGCAGAGGCACGTCAGCTCCAGTCTGGAACAGCAGTGTGCTCTTCTCAAACAGCACATTCCCAGAAATGCCTGCAGTGCTGACTTGCTGCCTGACATTGCTCAAGTACAATTGGTTATGTCAGGTCTACCATAAAACACTATAAAAATGAAATTTCTTCCAGCAACAACTGAATTCCAGTAATCTCCAAGGCATGTAATTTGTTTGTGAAGTCGAGGTCCTATTTCCTTGCTGCAATAGCCTTCCACATCAGTTCTGCAGGACTGGGCACTGAAATGGGCAGCATGTCATCTAGGTTGAGAGGTGGTCACATCTAAAAGGTGATTCTCCCTTAGAGATGAGTGTATCCCTTCCTCTCCACTGACAGTGAAGAAAGTAAGGGTAAATAGCTCAGAGACATTGACCCTGCAAATTTACAAATCACCTGAAAAGAACCTGACCTGTGAATTTTTAATTTTGTGTGAGAGGATGCTGAGCTTAAGGGCCTTTGGAATGAGCAGAAACCCAAACTTTGACACTGTGCTGTGGTGTGCACCACATGTGCAGCAATCCCAAATCCAGGCTGTTGTCCAAGCAGAATCTCAGGATGCCCAGAGCTGGTGTGTTCTGTCATCATCCACCTATAACAGCACCCCCAGCCTGAAGGGAGGAATCTGGGAAAGAGTGCTCACAGGAAACACTGTGCATGTGGGCAACTCACAGAGCCCACAGGTTGATTCCAGAACAACCACTGCTGTTATCACATCCTTATTGTGTTCCTACGTGCATCTGAGTGCATGTGGAACATTTAATTACACCTACAGCAGTGGGAAAACCCCATCAGATCTGTAACTACCACCCTGGTTTGAAACCCTCTTTGTTCAAGAGCAGGTAATCTCACCCTTGCTCCTCCCTGCTTGAAGCAGTGCATGAAACCCTCGGGTTGTTTTAGGGAATTTCACCATGCAGCATTAAGGTTTGAGAGCTGAAGCTGACCTGAAAATAAAAAAATGATAGCGTAAATGCAGGCAAACCCAGTGGGAAGAAATGATGATGTCTCACTCCAGTTCAGAAGGCTGAATGATTTATTATAACTATGCTATAATACATTAATATACTATTTAAAGGAGACACTAAAGCTACATACCTATTTTTCTAACTACCCTAACTCACAAGTCGTGACCCTCCTCTCGAGAGTCCAGCCCCAGGTGGGTTGGATTGGCCATCAGGCTCAAACAATCCTCACCAGAATCCAACCAAGCACTCACCCCAGGTAAACAATTCTTCAAGCACATTCCACGTAGGACAAACAAGGAGCAGAAATAGAAATTGTTTTCTCTTTCTTTCTCTGTGCACCTCGATGAAAAATCCTGAAAGAGAGAGGAATGTGCCTGTCACAGCGTGATGCAAATGGATTGATATCACTGCACCTTTTAATGCCTGGGGGAGTAACCAGGAGATGAAGGTGAAGATTGTTTAAGGTGTAGACTAGGAGGTTGCTGCAGGCTTCCTGCATCTGAAAAATCAGTGTTAAAAACAAAGCAATAAATACACACTACTTTACCATCTTGTCTGCTCAGATGGCTGCCTGCTCCCTGCCCCACCACCCAACAATTCCTACTGTTTTCTCCTCAAGCTTCAATCTACACCTTAACATTTCCCAAGAAGGAGCAGCAGTTTGTCATTTTTCCTTGTGTTCAGATAGGATTGTCTGATACTGAACAAAACACACTGGTCCTTTATAAGACAAAACCTCCTGAATTCCTTCTCTGGCTTTAAGAACCTCAGTCTGTCCTTATTCCTTGGTGTGTAGTTCCAAGACACTTCTGCTGTGAGGAGATGCTAGTTTCAGAGGCATCTGCTGTCTCACCCCAAACTGCAATATCTCCTGACCCCTGTGAGGTAATTTGAGTTTAAACTACCCATACAAGAAGAAATTCTTTCAGTGATCCAGCCTGCAGCACGAGCACCAAGCAGTGTGACAGAGGGCAGCAAGCTGTGGCTGAGAGCTCAGAGTGGGATTTTTTGGTAGTTTTGTCACCAAAGCCAGTGTGTCATGTAGCTACACACTTGCTTTTCTGCCCTGGGAAAAACAACTGGAGTGGCTGCTCTCCTGATTAGCTGCCCTCTGAAGCATTCCACATGTGTCAGTACTGCCTGCCCAGGATCAGCTGAGGGTCAGCCTGTACCTCCCTGCTGGAGGAATGCTGAGAACATCCTGACTGCAACCTCCAGAGCACCCCAGAGCTGTGCTGTGCAAGGTGTACCACAGGGACACAGGATCTCACGGAAGGAAAGGCTGTTCCTTGTTCATCCTCTAATTCTTTTTTTTTTTTCTCTTACTTTTTAGTGTGGAAACAGTAAATGATGGACAGTTTCACAGTGTGGAACTCGTGATGCTGAACCAAACTCTGAACCTGGTGGTGGACAAGGGGGCTCCCAAGAGTTTGGGAAAGCTCCAGAAACAGTCTTCTGTCAGCCTCAACACACCCCTCTACATTGGAGGTACTGTGAGTTGCTCTAGAATTTTTTAGCATGTTTTCTCAGAAGCAAATCATCTTCCATCCTATGGAGAGGGCTCTCACACAGCCACCACAGGAACAGCCTGCTTTGCATTTCAGCAGCTCCCAGAACTGGCTGGCACCAAGGTGTGATGGCTGATGTGGAAGTACCAGTGGGAGTATCACAAATTGTCATGGCAAAAAAGCAAATCAATAGTCAGTAGGTTTAAATATACCATAAGTGAGCAGTATTTCTGCTTGAAGTTTCAAGACGTCTAAAAATTGTGGAGGAAAAGGTGTGTGATTGAAAAACATACTAAAACACAAGCTAAGAACACCTTGGTTAATAATCTTATTGGAAACTGAAGCCACGGTTTTAGACAGATATTAGAATTGACCAAACCTCAGTTAAGACATTTTTCCCCATTAAGTACTGAATCTGGAGGGAGGAGGAGACCAAATGGGATGGGGAACAATGCCCAGAGTAATGACTATACCACTGATTAGGTGTCTGGTTACAAGAAACAGAACAAAGGCTGGTCTCTGCCCAATTGATTGTTTTTGCCAGAACCCCCCTAGTTCTATTCCGGGCTGAATGTTGAAATCTCTCTCAGTGACATGGAGTTCTTGAATTTTTAGTCAGCCTATTTCAAATACAAAAGTCAGCAGAATGGTAATAGAAAGTCTTTGAGCCTTTTCTAATGAGATCATTGAAGCCAATAGTAGAACCTCTTAGCAATTTCAGTTGTGCTGGTAAAGGCTATTCTAAATAATTTTCTTTAATAACACTTTTCTAAAAAAACCCTGAATATTGCCCTTGTAAAACAGAAAACTGGCTAATCTTGCTTTGTACAGAGCTGAACTTTTATAATTGGCTCCTATTAAGAATGTCACAGGCTATTAAAGAGCGTTGTGCATCAAAGATAATCTGCTGGTGCAGAGGCCATCACAATTTCTCCCTTTAGCACAGCACAAAAGATACCAATCCTGCAGCAATTTATACACAGGGACCTTGTGAACTAATCCCATGGAAAAGTTTTGTTAATGGATGAGCATTGTGGATCGATACTAATTCTCCAAAGGTACCTAAAAATTCTCAGGAAAAGCCTGAGGTCTGGAATGAAAGACTGTTGGATACTAGGATCCACAGCCTCAATAAAGACTTTTGCTGTTGCCTATTAAAATTCTTCTTGCTTCTTTCTAAACCCTCCCTGTTCTTCATGTGCAGCCACCTCCCATGGAAGCCAGCTGCCTTTCCTCTGCAGGTGATTTAGTTAAAGTAGTTCCCTAAATTGCCCCAGAGCAATTGTTCCTAACCTACAGTAAGGTTAACACAGACCTGAACCTTGAGGTGCTCACAGTTTTGTCCATCTCACAACCACATCACCTGTTCTAGCAACTTTCCTCCTAACACAGTTAGACAGGGACTGCATTTTTTTTAGGACCACCTTTGACAGTGGCATTACTTATAGACAGCCAGTTCAGAGGCCTCTCATGGCTGAAAATGGAAGCACTTGCCTGTGCTAATGCAGCTGTACATCCAAGCTGGCACCAGTGGGGAAGGCATAAAACAACATCCAAAAGAACCTGCTGGCCATCCGACAGCGTGAAGCCTTCCAATCACTTGAACAAGATGGGAGGTGCTCGCCACAAAGCCTTGGCCTGGCCCTTGAAGTGCTGTTCCCTGTCCTTAGAGCTCTCCTGAACTACTTTCCATGGGATGCACTCTTAGCACTCCCCCTCTTAACACTGTGACCCAGGAAAGCCAAAGTGTCTTGTTGCATCCCAGAGGTGGATGCTACCTGCTGACAAATGAAGGCATTCTCAAAGCTTTCAGAAGACTAATTGCTATTAAACTGTAGAGAGAAGGAATGTTATCTAAGGATAGGAACACATAGTCACCAGGCAAAAAAATATAGTTTGCTTTTCCTTTTTTTTTTTGGGTGATGTACTTCTTACAGAAGATTGGGCAAGTGAGTTTATTTTTTTTCTTTCCATTTCCAGAATGAGGACTGTGAGATTGTGCTACCTTACAAAGGTCCTATGCAAATTAATTATTCAAATATTTTAAGGGACTGTGACAAAAAAAGCTTTAGCAATTATAAATTATATATTACCATTGTAAGTGTCAGTGAACCTTCCCCTTTTCCTTTTATCTGAAGGGATCCCAACCTCTACTGGATTATCATCCCTGCGCCAGGGGGCAGATAAGACACCAAATGGTTTTCATGGCTGCATTCACGACGTCAGAATCAACAACGAGCTGCAGGATTTCAAGGATTTACCCCAGCAGTCACTGGGAGTCCTTCCTGGCTGCAAATCCTGTAACATCTGCAAGCACGGGATCTGCCGATCCCTGGAGAAAACGAGTGTGATTTGTGAATGTCACCCAGGCTGGATGGGCCCTCTGTGTGACCAGGAAACTGGAGATCCATGTCTTAACCACAAGTAAGCTCAAACAAATTCTGAGGGGAGAGCAAAAGCTTTACAGCTAATGCATATTTCACATTTCATCTTGCAAAACCACATCTAACTGGTTTTGGAGGTGCTGGCTCCCCACATGAGGTTATTGACTGTTGTGAGTTTGCATCTGCAGCAGATTTCCATTTCCACTTCTTGTTCAGACGTTGCTGAAGCTCATGGTCCTGCAGGAGCTCAGGTGTTAATGCTGCAGGTCATACCTTCAGCTGTGACTCTACACATTAAAATACAAAACCTCCTGTTAATGGGCATGGCTTAACCCCAGGAGGAGAGAGCCTGCACGGATCCAGAGCAGGGCTGCCTGTGAGGGGGAAGTACACATCTTAGGGGTTTTGTCCCTGCAGCACTGAGCCTAGTCTTCAAACTTAGTCCCTGAAGACCATTATGCACTCCAGTGTGAGCAGTTTTAAATTTCCTAAATAGCTGACTTAAATATTACACTTTGAAACAGCCCTTTAAAGTGCAAGTTTAAAGGATAGCATGGTGTTGCATGTGAAGGGAGCATGAGTATGAAGTATTTACAGTTCAAAGGCTCAATAACCACATCTCCATCAGAAACACGGGATGAATAGCTTTCTTATGGCCAATACACAGGAAACAGTCTCGTGCAGAGCAGCAGGCTGCATATTTCAGTGTTGTTTCATAAGCAGATGGAAGTACTTTTGTTTTAGAAGTTCCTTCACTTGCTGTCTTGGAAGGCACTTTTCACAAGCACGTACTTTTGACAGGTAAATTGATGCATTGAATAATCACTCTCAGAAATTTAACCTGGCAAAGGTACCATTTTTAACTTCCTTCTGGTTCTAATTCTGCAAAGAACTTAAGTCTGGAGGTGTTGAAAAGCACCTGACAGTTTACAAACCAAAGGTATGAAGACCCAAATGTTTCCTTGAATTTCCAGTGTCAACACAAAGCTGTTGTGGTTGGACAGAGAAAAATAAGGCAGTTCCAGATGTTTACATGATGAGGGATTGTTTCTTTCATAGTCCAGGGAGGGTGAGGCAATCATGAATATAGTCCCTTGCTAAAGAAAATAGCTGTGTGTATTTTTAATGCTCACACACTGTCCCACCTTTCCTGAATCACTTCAGCCTTTTGGAGCTGGCTCCCTAAAGCCCTGCCCCTGTGTCCAGGGGAGTGTGGAGCCCTGCTGGCAGGTATCTGCTCCAACACTCACACATTAATTTCACTGAGGAAATTCACCTGTAATGATCAGATAACCTCTGGTTCTTGGGGCAGAAAATACTGCTCTATACACACTGTGACTCCCTTCATTACAGTATTTTGCATGTCTGGAGCTGACTGAAACTGCTCTTGTAATCTGTGCACTTTAGTTCAAAGCTTAAAAATTTACTGTACAAAAATTCAACATAAACAGGGAATAATTTTTAAGTACTAGAAAGAAAATAGAAATAAGAGAGACATGGGCTTATGTCAAGTTATGTTATGCTAAAGGTTTATAAGCTCTGAGCCGTTTTTCCTTGGCTGGAGAGAGTTGCTTTCCTCGCTGTTCTCAGCCCATAACAAGTCTGCCCCTGTCCCAGAAGGGGGGACAGTGTCAGAGAACTTGCTCAGGATCACCACCCCACCCTGTGGTATTCCTTGGAAATGGCAAAGCTCACTGCAAACCCGGGGAGCCAGGGAACCTTCAGCTACAGCTGCCTGCTGATAAGTCTGTGCATAGCTTTGCCACCAGCACCTTCATTTATCACACTGCTTTTCATCACCTGATACTATTTGTACAGTAACTCTGCTCAGGAAGCCTGGGCACCCAGCTTGATTGTTGGCACTTAGTTCCACGTGCTGATGCTGTAAATGTGAACTGTCTCGTGTGGGTGCCAAGCCCTGGTCTGTGCTCACAGAGGAGCCTAATGTTTTCTACTTAGGTTCACAAATTCAAAATGTATTCTCTGAACGTTATCCAGCATTCACTGAAAACTCACACAGTTTTCTCCAGAGTGTTTGACACTGAGCTGCTGATTTTGGATTAGCGTCCTGGAATTCAGTGGGCAGAAATGCCAAAATCAAACATTTCTGGGAAAAGGAACTTTCCCATCTAGAAAAGACCAGCTCTAAATGCTTCTGTTTCTCCAGGTGTCTGCATGGTAAGTGCACGGCAGCCGGTGCTGCTTACACCTGTAAGTGCATGGAGGGCTACACGGGCGTGTACTGTGACAAGAAGAACAATTCCTCAAACCCCTGCAGGACTGTGAAATGCAGCCACGGGCAGTGCAAGGTCTCGGAGCAAGGGGAGCCCTACTGTGAATGTGACCCCGGCTACAGCGGAGAGCTCTGTGACAGAGGTAGGCTTGGCCCTCGGGAGCTGTGTAAAGCATTCCTGCTTTACACCTAATTTACACCTGCTTTACTCTTCTCTTCCCTGCTATCCAAGCAGTGACCCTTGAAGGGGGAGTAACACGCTCTATGTTGCAGAAGGCTGAATAAATTGCTTTTATTAACTTAAATTATATTACATATTACTATACTATACTAAAAAGTTACTAAAGAAAAACCCGTGACTGTCTCCAGAGAGTCACAACACAGCTTTGACCCAACTGGCCAGTCAATCCAAACAACCATCACCGGTGTCCAATTAACAAATCACCCCTTGGTAAACAATTTCCATAACACATCCCACGTGTGCCAAACAGCAGGAGCACCCAACAGAGATAAGAATTGTTTCCTTCTTTCTCTGAGCTTTCTCATTGCGTCTCACAGCTTCCCAGGAAAAATCCTGGGAGAGAGAATCCTGTCTCTCTCTGTTCAGAGAATGTGAGTACCACACGCTGCCACTTGGACTTAGGGAGACATGGCAAATAGAAGATAAAGCTAAGCCAGCCTCTGCAGAGCAGTACAGGGAGAACAGAACCACGTAACAGTAGCTGCTATCACATAGAGAAACAGGGACATGGAGCTAAGAATTTTATTCTCTGTCTCCTGAATCCTCAAGGTTTGCTACTCCCAGGATTTGGGTGGGATGTTTAAAAAAAGAGGTTGTTGTGAGGTTTACCCTCAGCAAGCAGGGATCAGTTATTTGCACTGCTAGGAAGGGAGGTCTTACAAGGAGGAACCACTCATCTGAAGTGGCATGAAAGATCTTCCTCCTTCAGCTTGGGCAGGTTTCCAGGGGATTCCCACAGATCATGCTGGACTTTCCTACAAGGCCAGAGGCCCAATTCTTCTGCCCTGACCCAAAAAGACACCCTGGAAACTCACTGAGTTTTCTGCATCCTTTCTGCCTTTTTTTGTTCTTGTCCAGAAGGAAGGAGCTGGCTTATATTATTTTTATTTAGGTTGTCCCTTTCCTGTGCATGAAGCACAGATTTTCCAAATTTTACACATGCCCATCACCAAAATGTATCTGGCTGCTGCACAGGGACTGCAGAACAGCACAGACACTTTCAGGTATCCCAGACCACTAGTGTCACACAGAGCAGGCTGACCTTTGCTCCAGAGAAGCAGACATGGTAAAACTAATTCTTATTTTGCAGGAGTGTTGCAGGACTCAGCACTCAGCATTCATTAAAACACTCCAGGCTGCTGATCAAAGCCAGCAGGCCTGCTTGGCCCTGGCCTTGCACCGGATATTACACATTTGTGTAGACATGCTCTGTTTTGGTGGCAGGTACAAAGCAGTAAAAGATTGAGGTTCTTCTCATGCCATCTGTTTGTCTTGAATCACATTATGAACCCAGGGCTGCTCTCTGATGTTTGGGGAATATCCAATGTGAAAAACACATTCAATCTCCTGTTGACATTTAAAAAGTTTAATAAAGGACAATAAGGGACAAGGACCACAGAGCAAAGGTTATTACAACCAGGTGCATCTTGGCACTCAGCCAAGAGCACCCTGTTATCTTCAGGGATACCCCTTAAATACCTTTTCCCTTACATCAGCCTGTTGCATAATCACAGACCCTCACGAAACTTTTCCCCAAACTAGTTTATATGTTCCAAGAATTGTTTGGCATATCTCCTCATCGGATCTGCCTTTTTAGAGCGTGTGTATTCCTTGGTTGTGGTTTTAGTCCACCCTCATCACCTCCAGTTTTGGGCCCTGGCCCACACTGCCTTCAGAGGGTGAGTGCTGATGGTTGGCAGATCCATACAGGTGTCCTCATCCTTTGTCCATTGGATGTTATCCCATCCCAGCAGGCATTTTAACACAAGCATAAATACATCAGCTATTTCACTAAGCTTAATTACCAACAGAAATAAAAACTATATCTTGATAATAAAGATACTTTAACACCACACATATAAAATCCGTCTTAATATCTGCAAAAAGCCGGTAGTACAATACACATCTATAACATGCAGCAAAATAGTTACCACTATTTTTTGACTCCTTCCCACCTCTGTTTCCCCAGCAGAGAACCTCTGCCAAGGAGACATCATTCGAGAAGTGGTCCGTAAGCAGCAGGGCTCCACCTCGTGCGCCACGGCCTCCAAAGTGCCGCGCCTGGAGTGCCGCGGCAGCTGCGGCGGCGGGCAGTGCTGCGCGCCCCTCCGCAGCAAGAGGAGGAAATTCTTCTTCCAGTGCGTGGATGGCTCCACCTTCACGGAAGAACTGGAGAGACACGTGGAGTGCGGCTGCTCAAAGTGCTCATAAGCCATTCTTGGGTCTCTCGCCACTTTAATCGACTCACAAGCGTTATCGAAACGGGACCTATTTACTTGCAGAGTGAAGAAGAAGAAAAGAATTATTAAGTATATTGTAAAATAAGCAAAAAATAGAACTTATTTTTATTATGGAAAGTGACTATTTTCATCTTTTATTATATAAAGTATCGCACCACTTTGGGTATATGTATCATATAGTGAGCTATTTTTACCATGAAACTTTTTTAACAGTTGTAAGAAAAAAAATTTCAAAAGCTAAAAGGTTAAAAAAAATTATATATATAAAGAAAACATAGCCTAACAGGAGAAATGTGGGGTGACTTTATGTGTATGCACAATGATCAGACGTAAAGGTGTTCCAAGGACCCACTGCCAGACTGATACGGGCTGAAGAAAGCTCCAAGGCCCTGGCTGGGAGTTCCAGGTGAGCAGATCCCCGTGACTGACTGCATCCAGGCACCCGAAGAGCCTCCTCAGCCCCTTCTCTTCCCAACACTGCCGACGCTGGCCTGCTCCTGTACAGTGGCCCCGCTTGCTGTTCATGAACTGGTTCCCTGGAGCACACAGGCACTGCCGTAGCTTGAGGCTAATTACATTATTTGACTATTGTAATACTATAATACATTTTTGCTGTGTATGTTGTATTTATCTGTGTTCATGTTATATTCTGCGGCAACTGTATCTATAGAGCACAGGCAGCTTTATCCAAAAGAAGGGTGCAAAGGGAAAGGAAGTGGAAAAATTTATGTTGCTTTGGGTAATTTGGGGGCAAAAATGTGAAATAAGTGCTAAGTGATGCCTAATAAATGACATAGTACTTTTGTGTAAACTCCTCAGCTATGTTATTTCCCAAGTTTGTGCCTTCTTGCTCCCAGTTTTGAGCCCTTTTTTGTATATGAAATGTAAGGAATGCACTGCTACATAGTTTATCACACCTTGACACTTTAACTTGCAAAGGTTGTAAAGAGCATGAAAATACCGCAGGTGCCAGAATGCACCTGCAACGTATCAGCTTTTACTGCCACTGTCACTTGAGCCAGGGGTGTGAGCTGGGCCGTGGCTGCTGCTCAGGCACACGCTGGCTCTGAGCAGCTGCCTGCCTCCCCACGGCTTTCCAAGCGAGCAGAAGTTGCACTAAATCCATGTGAAGGTATTCAGCTGACACCTGTCCTGCAGGGAGAGGTGACACAGCTCCGCCCAGTGCAGCCCGACCTGCTCAGCCAAAGCTCCTCCACCTGCTCCGTGTCCTGCACTCGTGCCTGCCCCAGGACCCCCACTCACCTGAGCTGTGCTCAGAGCAGCTGCTGAGTAGGAATGGGAAATCTGTGCAGGCACGAATTCTCACTGTGGGTGTGAGGGAAAAATTGACTCTGGGAGTGAGTTTGATTTTTGAAGGGTTTTTGTCAGGGCTGCCTTTCAGGGTCAGGACATACATGCAAAGAGCACCATGAATACCTTGAATTTTCTCTTACTGTAGGTTTCAAACCTCCCCATCAACAACTGTTCTATTACCGGTATAATTTCTTTTTTTATCTAATGGAGTAACTATTATGATTCTTTCTTCAAGTTCTCTGTCTCTGAGGAAGGTAGTCAGAGATGCTTCCTAGCAGCCATGAAGTCCTTCTGGGAATGCTTACTGGTCTCACCAAAAGGCTTTCAGATCAGAGGATTCAGCAAAGGATGACTAGGAAAGTTGAATCAAGAAAATGGGACAGCTTTGATCTGGGCTTTGGAAGGATGCACATGATAAGTAGAAATGTTTATTTCCCACTAAAGCAGAGAGACCATTTAGCTGTAATACAGCCAGAAAGCTGTAACATGCTCATTGTTCTTCTGCTATGTCAGTCTCTCCTTAACTGCAGCAGTTCATTCATATTTCTCTGTTACAACCAGAACCATGTGAGCAGAAGGGACATAACCAATTTCACGGGCATCTCAAAAAATCATCAAAATAAATATAAGTACATGGAGCTGGCAATCAGTGAAACATAAAACAATCACTACTTAATGTGCCAGACTCTAATTGATACAGTACAGCTCAAAAGCCAGGGAAAAACTAACCCTGGTTGCAAGTACCATGGACTGCTTTTTATTTTTAATATACCAGCAGCAGCTCATAGCAGCTGGGGTTTGTGATGTATGACAAAAATCACCTAAACCACAACCTACATGTTTTAAAAATTCATGCGAGTAACTGCAAACACTTGTACAAATATGTGCCAGGCACAGGACTACCATTAATGTTTTATTCCTGCTTAAAAACTTTTGAATTTCTAAAGAAGCAGCTGCTGTGGTGTCAGGCAGAAGAAACCCAGGCTAGCAGTGGCTCCCCAGCCCTCAGATTTGTAGGCACTGGACTGCCAAGGCCTGCAGAAACATGGCCCCTGGTGAACCTGTCCAGGGCTGTCCTCACTCTGTCACTTGAGCAACAGGGTGACATTTAGGGGTGGCCTCACACCTGCTGCAGGGTGCTTTGGAAGCAAAGGCCTGGCAAGGCAAAAGCCATCAACATCTTGTTAACACATCACTCTGGGATTTACTTAAGCCAAGCCTTGCAGCAAAGGGACCAGCAAAAACTCAGCAAGGCCAGCCCTGTTCCTGGCCCTTTTCTGTCATGGCATTTCAGTGTTAAGCATCAGGATAAAGAACTCAGAAAATATCTATTTTGTAACCAAATTATGCAATTTTTGTATACTTTTAGGCAGCACTTGCCACTGGAGAGTGATGCTTTATGTCCATGATTCTCTGACTTGCTATAGAACTATTTTGAGAAGAAAATAAAAAAGCTTTCAGATGTGCCAAAATTGTGAGGTTAACTGAAGTGTAATTAGCTCCAAGTTCCTTTGTAACCTGCCTAATGTTACAATTTATTTCAAGAACTGTGGGTACAATGCAGTAGTTTTTACCTCCAGAAAATTTTAATATAAAGTGAAGAAAGATGCTTACACTTTAAAAATGGCAATGCAGACTGGTGTGAACTGATGTATTTTATTATTAGATTCTCATTGTGATGTAAGTTTAAATAAATTGTTGGGTTATGGAAGATTGTAACACCTTGTGATGCAGATTATTTCTCTGTGTATTTGAGGTATTGAGTCCAACCTTCAGTGTCCACAGGAGATGACAGGGGAACTACAGACATTCCTCTTGGACAAAGTCAAAGAACAGCTGTAGTTAAAAGTGGTAGGCACATTAGTTACAAATTTTTATGGCATCACAGTTTAGTATTTTAGGGGTCTAACATGCACAGACAAAGTAAGCCACATAGTTTTTGATCCTGGGTATTTTCTTTAATTAAAATCTTTATTTGCTTCATTTTAAAAACTGTTTGATAAAGACCTGCAGCAAAAACACACTCATTAATTACTGTTAGAATAAATGAAGAAATACTGGGAATGGAGCTGGAAGAAGTAGGGCTCAGGAAATGGAATTCACACAGCCAACCATGGATGGAAGCGATCCTGTGATGTCCTGCCACACATGCACTCCAAATCTGCTGCCACACTGCTGTAGATGATTATTTAAAATTATTGACCCAGCAGCAACAGCCTTCTGCTGTTGATTGCATTCTAGCCTTAGCATAGAATAAAATAAAGCTCCCACCTAGTCCTCTGCCCTCCATCACCCATGCCTCTGTGCAACACTCACATATTGCTAATTGTCCTTCAAACGATGGCTCCTGAGAGTTGCCTTTGCAGTTCTATGCAAGACTGGTGGCAGGAGTTAGCCAATAAAAACACTCAACCTTAATGAGCATCATTAAGTCTGAACTATGAAGGTTAATTACATAATTGCAGCAGATGGCAGCATTTTCACCTAAAGCAAACCCAGCTGAGCCCACTAAAAAAGCTAGCAGGGAAGTGTTCAAAAATGTCTGGGTAGCGGCTGCCCTGGTTTGCTCAACAGTTTATTTGCATTGCTCGTGGCTGTGCAGCTGGGGGGTTTCTGAGCAGGCTCTCGAGAAACATCCTCTGCAGCCTGAGGATGCAACGCTCCTGTTTGTGCTTCTGCTTGCACTGCCCCAGGTACCGCTTACCAGCTGTGGTATGGGCAAACGGCGCTGGAAACCGCCTAGCCCACATTCCTTTATCTTTGTGCTTTCTAGTCGGCAGGGAATAGCTGGATGGAGCTGCTGCTTGCAGTTGGCTGCAGGGTTTGCGTTGTTCTCTGTGACCTCTTTCAGGAGTTACCTCCCAGTTCCTGCCCACAGCAGGCAGCCCTGCGCTTCAGCAGGCTGGACAGGCGGAGTTGGCTCAGCTCTGTCGAGTCCAGGGTACTCCTGATGCCTTGGTTTAAGGTCCAGCGAGATGTCACACCGGGTTCCAGCCCGGTATCGTTCTGTGTGCGCGCTGAGGATGTTTTCCAGCTGTTTTCCAGCTGTTTTCCAGATGTTTCCAGGATGGGCCCCGCAGCTTTCGAGGACAGCGGAGGTGAACGGGATCCGCCAGCAGGTGGCGCCGCAGGGCGGCCCGTGCGGCTCCGGAGGGAATGGAATGGGAATGGGCCGGAATATTTCAGTGGAAAGGGACCCATAAGAGCCATTTGAGCAACTCAGGCTGACAGAGTCACCGCCCCTTGTTGAGGGCACTGCCCAAATACCTCAAGCACTGCCAGGCCTGAGGTATGGCTGCCTCTCCAGGAAGCTTGTTTCCACAAAATATGCTCCCTAATGTCCTGTATAAACCTCCCCGGTGCAGCACGGAATTTTTCCCATGCCTGCTGTCTGGATCCTGGGGAGAAAAGCTCGGCACTTCCTTCTCCATGTCTCCTCACATGAAGGAGAGTGCAGACTGCAATGAAGTCACCCCTCAGCCTCCCTCCCTCCCTCCAAACTAGACAAGCCCAGTTCTCAGCTCCTTATTGCAGGAGTACACATATATGTGATACAGAGATTTTCCAGGAAGTTTTAAATAATAACTCCTCAGGTTTTATTGATCCTGAGCCATCAACTTCTTAGCGTTGTTCACCTGTGACGACAAGAGTCCCTGCTGTCCCCACAACGTGGCATGGGATCAGTGTGGCTATACCCCAAAAAATTGCATGAACTGGCAGCAGAAGGACAACCCTGCTGAGCCCCAGGAGACCATGTGAGACCCGAGGGTCTCCAACACTTCATCAGCACCATCCCTGGCAGCAGGAAAAGGGCTCCACGTGCTGGCATATGGGACAGTTTGTGCCCATTCACTGTGGCAGCCTCAGGACAGAGGCCTGACGTCAGTGTCACACAGCTGCTGTTACGTTGATTATTTCCATGCTAGCACCTTATGGAATAACAACTGATTCTGCTGTTTCTACCCCAATTCTGCTGCTGTTTGCTCTCACACACCGAGGTAAAAGCAATCCAAGCTGCAGGCACACACCCCACAGCCTGTGACACCTCTGGTCTGTGAAGAAAGCACAGCTGCTCCTCCAAGCACCTTGACCCTCCGAGAGCCCTGCAGGCAGCAAGAAACTCCTCGGGCATGGAACAGAGCAGGCAGGCAGGACAAGCAGTAGCTGTTAGTGAGAGGAGTTTCACTCACCCATGATGCAGGGGGCACCCTGCAGTCTCACAAGCACGAGGAACAGAGCTTGCTGTGAGACTTGCACAGTTTTGTATCTTCTCACGTGTGATCTCTTGACCTTCTCCTTTCCCAGGGCTTCTGAGCTTTCAAAGTACAGTGATGCTCAAGGTAGTCTGGGGATGGCAGTGGCTTCTCTGACTTGGCTATGAGGTTTGTCCCCACGGCACAGGGACCACTCATTTTCTGTACAAATAATCTTTTACAAGGCTGTGTCTTGTTTGGGGAGGAAAGGTGCACATCCTACCTCTGAGATGTGGAAGGGAGGAAAGCAGGTAAATGAGTGTTCAGGGGATAGCTCAAAACTGACAGGGAATCAGGGCATTTTCAGTGGTCCAGCCCTCCAGCTAATCTTTCTCCAGCAGCATTTAACCAGCTCCTCTGCTGGAGGAAGGGGGGATGTTCAGAGTGATGGTGTTCATCTTCCCAAGTCACTGTCACATGTGATGGAGCCCTGGTCCCCTGGAGATGGCTGGACACCCACCCACCCATGGGAAGCAGTGAATTCAATCCTTGCTTTGCTTTTCTTGCATGCACACCTTTTACTTTCACAATTAAATTCATTCCCAGAGTCCTCTCGCTTTTACCATTTCAGTTCTCTTCCCAATCCCACTGACGGGGGAGTGAGGGAGTGGCTGGGAGGGGTTTGACTGCTGACTGCGGCTAAACCTCGACAGGCAAAAAAGCCTCAGCCCTGCCTTTGACACTTCTTGCAGAGCAAGGTTACAGGAACCAAATACCACAAGGTAATTTAGGTGGGGACTTTGCAGCACACGAGATAATATCAGAGTTTCACCTAGCAGGTGATAAGAGCAGGCACAACAGGCAGTTTTATACAGCACCTTACATTTCCTTAATTACACACAAGCATATTTTGCATCTCTTAACCTAGTTTCTCCTGGTAAAGCACTCATTGAACTGTTGGGGGATGGGGTGTTTTAATATTTTTCTTATTTACTATGTTGAGATAAACACCTAAGTATTATTTACGGCACCAAGACACAGACTAAGTTGGTCAGACCAACAATAAATTATATTCTTATATAGCAATGAAACAATTTTCATTTCACCAGAGTAATAACTGATTTTTTAAAAAGTCATACCTTCAGGTATGTCATTGATATAAAATCCTCTCATCTGGTTTAATTACCCAAAGATACTGTATAGTACTTTAGGACAGTAGTTATTTAAGCATGTATATATATATATATGTAAAATATATACACACATTTGTATTTATATAGCTGATCATATATTCACCTTCAGATTTATTTATTCTCACTTAGGGGCTTTTCCAAGCAATGTGTTAACTGACATACAAATAATTCCGGTCTAAAAGGGCTCATAACTTATAAATCAATTGCTCTGCAAATTAATGAATGTTCTGAGCCTCTCACAGGCCTGTGTTAGACTTCCAGTTTGATCTAAACCTCAGCTCTGAGATAGACTAAAGATAGCTGAGCATTGATCTGTTTCATTTTGGGGGGGTTTATTTCACAAATTCTCTCTTAGCTGTAACATTCAAATAAAACATTGCAGCTTACTGTGAAGAAACCGAAACTTCCAATTTGCTGATCTTGTTTTTAACTGAACAGCCCTTAGCTCATTCATTATCATAAAGCCTTTATCTATTCAAATTTTTCACATGGGAGATGAGTTAAGAGGGTTTATTTGACACAACAGCTAAAGTGGGCATCGAGTGCATAAAAATTCAGAACTTGCTCCTAAAGACCATGCACAAAATGTGCATTTTTGTCCTTGACAGAGTCTGAGGCTGGGAAAGCAGTCAGTGCATCTGCATTGCTGGAAAGGGAGAGTTATCATTTTCTCAGTGAAAGGCTGGGTCAGGAACCTCTCTGCCTGTTTCAAGACAGCAGGAATCAGACAGCTGTCAGGAGGTACACTACATTTTTTCTTATTTTTCTGCATGTATATATTTATTACCAGCACTTCCCAGGGATGGTATTTCATTTCCTCTAGAGTTAGAAGGTGTGTAGGAAACAGTCAGAGTGCCAGTGCTGGACAAAAAATGCCTTAGAATTAAGGTAATAAAAAATGTCCCTGCAGATCTGTTTTCCCCAACCCCATCAGAGGTGTCTGCAAGACACCGGATAGCTCATTTTACACCAAACATTCCACACTGCACGCTCTGGTGACAGGCAGGAAATTAAAGACTCTTTTTCAATCATTGTGTATATTTATGAGCAAGTTAACTTCCAGGTAGCAGCTAAATTCTTGTATTCCCTAACACGTATGTAAATGCTTGTGTTTAATGTTTCAATAGTAAACTACATTGCAGTGAAAAACCACAAAACCACACCAAAATTTCCTCACTTTAAGAATAACACACAGGAATTTCCACAATTACATGTAACTTAAAGAGAAGTTCTGAACTTCCTTTAAAGAATGAGAAATGAACACTTAGAAGACTTCAGAGTAGGTTTTCCAAATACAAATATTTCAGAAAGGAAAAAAGAGAAAAGGCATCCAGATGAGAATTTTGGCTTTTTAATGTAAGATTCTGGATTAAAATGAAAAATAAATATATTATAGGTTTTACATGTTTAGGAGCAGTGGGGGAATGGAGGGTGAAAAGACGAGGCTCCTGTCCTTACACAACAGGTTTCTAAGTAAACCTCGTGCCCAGCAGACATTTAGTCTTTTTGGTTTGTGAACAGTTATTTCAAAAGAGACTTTTGCCAAGGCTGAACTCCAGACACAAAGAAACCTCAGCTTCCAAGACAGAGATTATACCCAAATCCTCCTCCCAGACCAGAGCTTTTAGGTTCATCCTAGGTCACAGTAACTGATCTGTAATTACACAGCACTTTATCACAAAGGAAAGGAGAAAGTGGAAACAAGCCATTTTGAATTCTTGCTGGAAAGCCCAGGGCTGTGAGGAGTCGGTGGGATTCCTGCCACTGGCAGTGCCCAGTGGCATCCTGGCCCGTGCCAGGAATAGTGTGATAGTGTGACCAGGCAGTGATTGATTGTCCCTGTGCTGGGCACTGGGCAGGGGCACCTCAAGGCTGTGTCCAGCTCTGGGCCCCCTCGGTTCAGAAAGGACCTTGAGGGGCTGGACTGAGTTTAGAGAAGGGAATGGAGCTGGGGATGGGTTTGGAGCACCAGGAGCGGCTGTGGGAGCTGGGAAGGGGCTGAGCCTGGAGAAAAGGAGGCTCGGGGGCGACCTTGTGGCTCTGCACAGCTCCTGACAGGAGGGGACAGCCAGGGGGGTCAGGCTGTGCTCGAGGGAACAGTGTTGGGCTGGGGGAGGTTGGATATCACAAGGAATTTTGCCACAGAATGGGTGATGAGATATTGGAATGGGGTGTCCAAGGTGGTGGCGGAGTCACTGTCCCTGGGGGTGTTTAAGGGAAGACTGGACGTGGCACTCTGGTCTAGGTAACACGGTGTTCGGTCCTAGGCTGGACCCAGTGATCTCAGAGGTGTTGTCCAAATGATTGTGTGATTAAACATCAGCCTCATCAGCCTGTTGCACCAGGTGAGGAAGCGCTTCCAGGGAAATAAAGTTACTGTCCAGGCACAGGAAAGATGCCATTCCCCAAACTGCTCCGGTGTTTAAGTGTGAGAGCGCTGCAGTCCGAGCGAGGGGAAGTGAAAGCGGGCGCCAAGTGCGGCTCTAACACAGCGCTGGGGCGCGGCCCCCGCAGCCCTCAGAGCCCCGGCGCCCACCCGGCGCGCTGAGGGTGTCACAGCGGCCCTGCTCACCGCGCCTTTTGTTTACCGAAAATAGCTCGAGAACAACAAGTGCTTGCCTTTCCCTTGAGGTGGATTGAGACACACTAATGTATGAAAGTACATCGCAGAGATTTGCAAAATCCTGCATCAGTATAGAGGAAAGACGACAATTTCAAGTTCCATTTTCTCTAGTGTGGTTCTATAAAGGCATGTAATCATTGCGGACACATGGAGGATTAGTGTAGCAAAAACTGATGAAGAATCCATTTGGACTGACAGAGAATCCCTTATAAACAGATGGATTTTTTTTGTTTTCCCCACGGACTTCGCCTACAAGTTGGAGGGCGCGCAGGCGCGGGGGCCGCCGGGAGCTGTAGGCGCGGCCGGACTGCGGCTCCCGGCGCGCCCCGCGCGGGCGGGGGCAGCGCTGCGGCTGCGGCAGCGGCGGGGCGGGCGCGGAGCCGCCCCGGCCCCTTTGTGTGCGCGGCCGCGGCTCCGGCGCCGCCGCCATCTT
>QUSF01000017.1:13499664-13548943 GCA_003676055.1 Chloebia gouldiae | reverse complement strand
CTTTGTGTGCGCGGCCGCGGCTCCGGCGCCGCCGCCATCTTGTGCCGGCCGGGCCCGTGTCCGCCGGGGCTCCGCGGGGCAGCGCCGGGGCCGCGCTCCTGCACGGAGCGGCCGAGCGGAGCCTCCCCGCGCTCCCCCGCCCGGGACGCGTCCCGCGGCTGCCGCTCGGCTCCGTCCGCTCGGCGCCTGGCCGGCGGAGCGCGGCCGCCCCGCCCCGTCTCCCCGCCCCAGCCCGAGCGCCGATGCCGCCGCTGGAGCGGCCCCTGCCCGGGCCGCGGGCGTAGCGGCGGGCGCGGCCAGCGCCGCTCCCCCGGAGGCGGGCGCCCGGCGGGCGAGGAGCATCAGGAGAGCGAGGCCCGGCCCCGCGGAGCCGCCGCCGCCGCTGCCCGCCCCATCAGGCGAGCGGCAGGAGACCCGCCCCGGCCGGCAGCGAGCCGGGCCGCCGCCGCAGCGCCATGAAGATCAAGGATGCCAAGAAGCCGTGTAAGGCCGGGCCGGGGGAGGCGGCGCGGGGGGCGCGGGGCTGCGCGGCGGGCGGTGCCCATCCATGGATCCCGGAGATGCCCGCAGAGACGCGTCTCGCTCCTGTGCGTCCCTCTGAGGGAGGTGTCGGGGTTCAGGTGATCCTCAGTGCTGGCGTCGGAAGGACTAGAATAGAAAGCGATATAATCAGCTTTTTGGGGATGGGCGCTGTGTTTGATGAACCACTTAGCCACTGTGCTGAACATCTGCGCAGGTGGCTGCAGTTCCTACAGTTTTGTTTTTTTAAGGGCGAATCAACTTCTAATTCCTTTTAGAATATTTACTAGTATTTGGCTATAACTCGTTAAAATGCGCTGAATGCTCCCCTTTAATAATCACAGCTGAAATGATATTTCTTGCTATGTGTTATTCTGGAGTGCCATGTTTGCTTTGAAGAGTGCAAACGTGATTCAAACTCAGGTGAATATAAACAAAATGTCTTAAGATTACAGCTACTTCTTGGAAAGAGAGGTTTGGGTTGAATATGGTTAATCTCTATGCAGTTGATGTGCTCTCAGTGTAACAGAGGCACAGCTGTGCAAGGCAACACACCTGTCAAGCTCATACAGGTGTGCTTTAGCTGAAAGGGATGCAGGTTTTGCTCCACTGAGTTTAGCATCTTCTTCTTTGCCATCATACTTAGTGACTTACTTTCAGGATGATTTACTGTATAGAAAAGATGGCTAGTCCCAAATTTGGCTAGGCTAGGATGGATGGCTAGGCCTCGTGTGCTTCATACAGCATGACTGGCTAGTGAACAGCCTGCAACTAAGACAGGATATTGGAAGTTGATGTTTTAAATTTATTTTTTGAGCAGCCCAAGAAGAAGAAAATCACCAAATACATATTTAACACAGGGAGTATTAGCATAGCTCTAGAAATATCTATAAAGGTTTTGAAAGTACGGAAAGTGCGTTGTTTCCTGTGGTCTGGTGGGGAAAACCCTAAATATGTATCTTGTATCACATGACTAACCATCACCTCTTGTTAGTGCCAGTGCATGGAAATAGCTGAATTGACTGTAATGATGTTTATGCAGAGTAAAGTTCAGGCAACATTCTTTTCCCCGGTATAATATTAAGAAATCTGATCAAGACAGCAGTAGCTGGCTCTAAAAGGTTATAGTGGTTTGATAATTGGAATGGGGAGACTATGCCTGCTCCTGCTGTAGAAAACTGCTATTTTCAGGACTGTCTCCACTGGACCTCAAAGCCTTTGTTTTCTGTCGTGGTGGATTTAAGCCTCATGGTTAAAAAACAGTGCAAATGTTACCAAGAGGTGTTAACTTCCCAAATATATTGCAGTTGTAGTTACACTCTTCCAGTTCTTGACTTTGAACTTTGATGTTGGTTTCGTGATGGGGATTAGAAACAGTTGGAACTGCATAAGCAGGAGGGTGAGGGTACAGTGTCAAACTAAGTTGTTTATTTCTTCTTGACTCTTGAACGCACTTTGGAGTTGGTGGCTTTTTAAAAGATAGTAACACAGAGTTTCTTAGGCAGTGAACTTTAGACTCAGTCTGCAGATTTCACTCATGGTTAATCACACTGAGAGAGCAGCTGAAAGTTTGAAGAGGACCAGGACCACAGAAGCCCTGAAGATGGAAATTGATGTTCAGGGACTCTGGTACCCAAATACTGCTGTCAGTTTGGCTTAAATGCTCCCTTGGATGTGAAAGCTGAGTTGGGCTCACAATACCACTTTTAGACTGTTTACAAATCATTTGGCTAAGACACTTGTAGACACTTTACAACACAATTGCTGAGTGTACATTCCTTAGACCAAATGAGTACCTAATCATCTGTGATGGAGCCAGATGTAGTCCTGGGGAAAAATGGATAATGGTTACTTAAGAACCTGCAGAGTAGAATTGAGCAGATTGCTTTAATCTACCTGTGCTTATGTCTGTGATGTTTAGCATCAGGAAGGAAGGCGTGATTGCAGTGGCTGGCACGAGAGAGGTGAGGGTAAAATGGAAACACCAAACCAGTTCAGACTCCTGATCTAGGTACACTGCCTAGACATGCTTGTGTGGTCCTCCCTTCCAGATCTTCACCTGACTAGTGCTGTCACTAATTTGATGGAGTAAAAACTGTGAGAAACACAGCAGAATTTATGGAACATGGCTTTCTGAGATTGGCTGTCTTGAAAGAGGCTGGTAAAGGGCCATTTAAATTTCATCTGCAGGTGATGAGAGGAGTCAAGCATTTTAAAGGAAGATAAGAGAAATTCACATCAGGAAAACCTTGTACTAAGTCAGTGTAGCAGTGGAAGCCTGGAGAGGTTGTGGAGTCTCCATTCTAGGAGGATTCTTGAAAAACTTCTGAGGCCTCGAAGTGCTGACTGGACAAAGCTGTAGCTGACCTCATCTGGTGTTGGCAGTTTTCCTGCTGGTGGAAGAGAGGTCATACCAGATGACCTCCAGAGGAGCCTTCCAAGCAGCAGTTGCTTGATAGCTCTTCTGAGGAAATGCCCATGGGGAAGAAGGGCTGGCAATTTTCAAGGAAATTTCCAAAGGTTATTTGTGGGGTAAGATGATAAATGTGAGAGCAGCGAGTGTTGCAGAATTCTGCTGTGTGGGATCTGCCCAAAGGGAAGAGAGCAGGAGCTCATTCAGAGCGCTGTGCATGTTGGCGGGGGAAGGCGAGAGCGCTGTGCCAGCATGCTGCTCTCTCCAGGGGAGCTGGAGCCCTTCCTCTTGGCTCTGGAGTGTGACCCAGTGCTGAAGGAAAGGCAGAAACTTGGAGTACTTGATACACTGTGTATGTTACTTTTTGCAGTTTGTTCCTTTTGATTGTTTATTGAAAATGGTTTGAGAGCAAGTGCTTGCGTTTCCCTTGAGGTGGATTGAGACACACTAATGTATGAAAGTACATTGGAGAGATTTGCAAAATCCTCCATCAGTATAAAGGAAAGATGAAAATTTCAAGTTTATTTTGGCCAATGTGGCTCTATGGAAGCATGTAATCATTGTGGACACAAGGAAGATTAGTGTAGTAAAATTGATGAAAAATCCATTTGGATTGATGGAGAATCCTTTATAAATAGATGGATTTTTTTGTTTTCCCCATGGAATTTGCCTCATAGTTTTTTGGTATCCTAGCATTTTCTTATTAGTCCTTGAAAGCTGATTATTAGCCCATAGCAGATGTTGCAGGCTCTCACTTGATTGCAGTTGAAAAATGTATTTCTAATAATGGATTAATACTGCACAAAACTGTGTATACTAAAAGTGTTAGACACAGTGCATCTTTGAGTGTTAAATTATGCCTCTGCATTCTGTATCTCACCATAATAACACCTATCCCCAAAGACACCGCTGCTGAAATGTTAACAAAATTACCAGAATGAGCAAGGAGGGAGAAGCTGAAAGCAGTGATATTTTGTCTTGTATTAAGCTTTATGTGGTGCCCATTTGTAGGAAGTGATGAAGCCCATGAAGAGCAGTTACTGTAATTGCCCATTACCACCTGTCCTCCCACTGTGAACGGGCCTGTTCTGAAGCGTGATTAGAGGTGTTTGAGTGGGAGTTTGCAGAGCGTGATGGAGTTTTCCCACAAGGAAAATGGGAGGATGTGCAAGGGTGTGTCAGATACATTTAATTTGCATTTTAGTTCTGTCCAGCCCAAATGTATTTTCAGCTGGACTTGGGATATTTGAAGCACAAACCTATTACACAACTTGTTAAGGAGAGAAAGTCTCCAGTGTCTCAAGGACTAAGGACACAAGTACAGTTTTGCTCTGTAGAGGCTCATAGGCCATGTAGATTGGTGCTCATGGGCACAGCAAAGGTATTTTGCTGCCCAGTCCTCAGGTTGATCCCATTTAATTTAGCAAGTCAGCAAGCTTTGCTGTGTTTTCTCTTAACTTGTCCCATAGCTCACATTAGCTGCCTTAGCCCTGCCAGCTGATTTAGCTGTTAAAATTTGCCATCAGGTTGTACTTTGCTGCATGCTGATGTTCTAGAGAAATGCTGGAGGTATAAGAATGGATGCACATGCACAGAAGAAAATTAATTTGGAGAAACTGCAAAATGCATTTAGTTGATGTGTTTATAAACACTAACTGTGTAATAGTTCAGTATAACTTTTAAATAGTTGTTTGCCCTGTCCATATTCAGATAAGAATGGGATCAAGGTTAGTTTTGATACCAAAGGCTATGTACTGAGCTGAATTAGGTACATTTTGGGCATCAGAACTGATAATACTGCTTACTTTTATGAAGAACTGTTGCAGTGCTGGCAGAAGTAAGTTTAAGCTTTTGCAGATTTTATGATCATTTTCCTTTGTTGTATTTTAAGGTGGTATAGCAGCATTAACTTTGGCACCCTTTGGCAGTTGTTCCCCAAGCTGTGTTTGTACTTGGAGTGCAACAGTCTTATTTCTTAATAATGCATGACCTTTCTTACAGAGATGACACAAAATGTGGTAGGCTGTTCTTTGCTGTCACTGACAGCTGTGAATTTATTTTTTTTCCCATGGTGCCAAGCTCCCAGCTTGAATTAGGAGTTAGCTACTCTTCTTTGAAGATTGGTTCTTGTTAATTTATACAGGATTGACCCAGAGTGTTACTTTATCTTTATCTATCAGGGAAAATGAAGTATTTCAAAGATGTTTGTGTGTCAAATATTTCATTACATTCATAGGAAAGAGGTTGACAGGAATCTGTTTCTCAGTTTTTAAAAGCAAAATACAAATAGAACATTAAATTGAGGAATCTTAGGGTTGACTGAATAAGGGGGGGAGTAGTTAAGTCTTTGAGTGTGTACTTCCTGCAGCTTTGGATCCAGAACAGATGTACAAAATCAGAATAGAAATGTATGGCCTGGGTGGAAAGCTTTAAAGGGCCCCTGAAGAACCCACGGAAAAGGAAAACAACAGCCTTTGTGCTTGGCATTGGCAAAAACAACACAAGTACTGTAATTATTTCATTTGGCGTATAAAGACCTTACATGATAAGATATAAGTAACCTTAAGACTGCTGCCAGTGATTGTACAGCACAAACTTGAGAAGTGCAGACACAAGAGAATGAGGCTTCTCTGTGTATCTCTAAAGATGATGAAGGTTTAAATAACAAGCAACAGCCACACCAGCGTGGGTTTTCTTACTCAGCACAACTCCATCATTACATGACCTCAGCGCTCTTCCCTTGCGGGAAGTACTTTTCTAATTGCAGGAAGCAGCTCTAGGGAATCCTTTTAAAGATCATGTTGGGGTTTTTTTGTTTTTTTGTTTGTTTGTTTGTTTGTTTTATTTCTGAACAGGTTGCCCCTCAGAGCTGTCTTCACAGCATGTATTGAACAATCTGCTGCTTTATTGTAAGGGCTTCTGGTTGCTGTGTCTAGGTAGAGACCACAGTGGCTCCTGGCAGAGCTGGGGAGTGAAAGAAAATCTGGATTTGTAATTAAGGAGGCTGTATGTTATGGTACTCCACTTGGTGTCCTGAAGATAGTTAAATTTGGTGTGAAGTATCACATTAAACACCATATGGGTTTTGACTTCCCAGTTAGTGTTCTACTTCAAGTATCTGTCTCTTCTTGGATAGTAAAGATCTATATTTTGTGTATTCGTAAGTAGAACCTGGCCTGACTTCCTAAAAGCAGAATGTGTGTTTTTAAAAGAGTTTTATGTAGTTTATGCAAGGCATGAGCTTGTTAAATAAAAAGTTGGATTCTTACTTTTCCTTTTTTCAAATTGTTGCTGACTACTGCAGAGAGGAGTTGAACTTTGAAAAGTTGGGCCCTGGATTTGTTCTGTGAATAGCAGTTAAATTCTCAGCAAGGAATATCTCTGAGCTGTGCATGACTTTTTGTGGAATATTCCTGGGAATAACAATAAGAGGAAGAGCTGAAAAAAATCTTTTAATTATCTAATCCCCACAGAGCTGTGGAAAAAAGTCCAATTTTAGTGCAGAGGAATTGACTCTCCTTATGGATTGAAGCTGTGGAAGGATGGTTACAGTTGTGCAAGTCTTCAAACCTAGTATCTGCAGACCTGTAAGCTTGAAAAAAAGGTTGTGTAATTGGCACTGGCCTCATCCAGACATGCTTCTGTAAATGTGACTGCTGAAAGGATCAAGCTGATGTCTGGGGCTGTTTTTTTCCTAAGGGTTTTGCTGCTGGCATTCCGTTCCTAAATCTCTCAGAGAAGCATGACCCAGAAGTATAAGTGTAAAAATACCTTTTGTAGAGTCATTTATGTATCCCTGCATCCAGATATGATGGGTCCGGAGCCAAGATCTACCCTAAGAAATCTGCAGCAGTAAGAGGAATTTTCATGAGGTTTCCATGTTGTGTCCATGTACAGTTACATTCAAATTCATTAGAATTTGAATTCAGTGTATTTCTGTTATTTAAGGACAGCTCAGGCATGGATAAATCTTGCATCCTTTTAATCCCAGCTGCTTGTGCCCTTGCCATTTGTGTGTACATAGACCCCCTTCTGTGTTTGGAAGACAAAATGGCTTTCATTTTCCGGGCTGCACCTGTAATAAAATCCATATCAATCAATTAAGAGTGGCTTGCATGCACAAGAATCCTTGTGTAACACCTCTTGTTGGTATAAGGACTAAGTTAATAGTACGTGGGCCCAATTGCTTGTCAGAACTCCTCCACCTTGCAAATGAAACTTGAGCAATGTACTTGTCAGCCAAATCATGACAAATTTTCATTAGTAAAATGTAAAACTTCCTGGGGTTTGTCACAGGTGAAAACTGGCCTATTTCTTCAGTTTCAAAGTCTGTATGTGGCTGTTAAGATCACTCAGTTAACCCAGAAAACTGATCTTGTACAGCATAATCCCATTTTTCAGCATAAAATGTGTTCACATTTAAATTATGGAATAAATGTGCAGTTCAGATGTTCTTGTTTTTCTTTGGTGTACAAGATCCATAAACCTTAAGACTTACAGAGGTGTGACTAATGCTGTATTTGCAAAACCTTTTTGGATCATTTAACACGGGATGGAGTGGATCTTCTGACAAACAGGCATGACTTGCACCAAGTCATCCTTAAACTCATCACATGAACTTTCAGCTGTTTCCCTCTTTCCTGTTTTAGAGGACAAGATCCCAGTTATTCACTGGGCCTGCTGAACAGGAAGAATCCAGGTAGTGCTTGGGTTGGGGTGTCCTGGTTAAATTCTGCATGGCTTGGGTTGACTCCTACAGGCATGTTCTGCTCTGCTGGGTGAATCAACTGCCCTTCTTCAGTTTTGTTCTTGTGACACCATTCATGGCAAGAGGTTGAAACTTGGTGAGGTCACTTGATAAATCCTCAGCGAATTGTGGTCAAACAGTTAAGATAACAAATTTTATTGTGTCCAGAGTTTCAGGGTGAGGAAGGCTGGCATGCAGTCACAAACTCAATTCATGTGTCTCTTTATGCTTAGTCTTATGCTTAGCCCTCAGTTTTATGGAAAAGATACTAAGTTTATAGAATATCTTCATTTCCACTTCAAGCTAGATTTTACTCACAGAATTTACCTTTGTATTTAAATATAGTTTTTCAAAGTAAGATAACCAACTAAATTTTTTTTTGTTAATATCTGACAATATTCTCTTGACGCCCATTTCTGAAAGTTGAGGCATCATTGAAATTTCTTTTCTTCTTAACTTTAGTACTCAATAAATGAATTGACACACAGCCAGCCTTGCCTAAATTTTAGCATTACAATATTTTGGTAGGTCATTCTTCTCAAGCATATATCCCACTGGTAATGTAAATACAGTGTAATTGCATTTTGCTCATGATAAGCATATTAACATCTTTCTGGTTTTGTTCCTGAGTTTCATGCTTCTGTAAGCTATAAATTACATCTGAAGAGATAAATTGGAATACTAAAAAAGAAAAAGAGGAGGCAAAACCAAGCAAGTTATAGTGTCATCTAAGAAATAGAATACGAGCTTCCCAGCTGGATATCCAGGATCTTTTTCTGAGAAATGACAATGGGAAAGCACTCAGTTGAAGATGTTGACTTTGCTGTAGGGTTTCTAAGTATTTATTTCACTGCACTTTGTTAAGAATATTTATTGATAAAGGCATATTCAAATATTGGTCCTGCATGTCATAGACAAAATCCCTTCTAGGAACTGCAGCCAACCCACATAAAACACAAAGGCAAAGCACTTGTGGTTTAGTGCTGTTATTTTGTAGTACAGAAATTCCCCCTTCCTAAGCAAGGTACCAAAAAAAAAGAAAAGAAACTAAAAAATGGAACCTAAATTCAGTAATATTAATTTTCTTTTTCCTTGCACTTTTTAATAGGACATTTTTTTATCCCTTTAACTTCAGGAGATAGAAATTTGGCATCTTAACTGTGTCAATTTTTAAAGTGCATGCATAAAGCTTTCCTCTCAACAACCACATTATGTGAGGCACTGTTAGAGGAGGAGCACCTGGGCTGCCCCTGTTGTCAGCTGCAATGTGTAACCCATTTTCATTAAGCATGGACTGCAGTCTTTGTGCTGAACTACGTCAGAGCTGTTATTTTAGAAATGGAGGTTATTTTAATCCTTTGTTCTCAATTAAAAAAAAAAAAAAGTGGTTGAATTTTGTTTAGGAGTTGGTCTGAAAGATAGGGTATAGTTTGGGAGTTTTTAGTTGCACTTTCTGAGCACCTTACAGTATTTAAATGTGTAGAGTTGCTCATTTTTCCATTTTTATATGAGGCCAGAGAGACTTGTAAGGTCAGGTAATTGAAATGAGCACTAGTTCTTTTTTCCTGTGAGGTTTGTTGGTAATGTCTATCTTGTTGAAAAGTACAGCTCAGTCAGTCTTATCTCCATGCGTGCTTTGTCCTCTTCAACAAACCCAACGGCTCATTCTTGTATCTTCCCAGCTTTCCCATGGTTTGGCATGGACATTGGGGGAACGTTGGTCAAACTTGCCTATTTTGAACCTATTGACATCACTGCAGAGGAGGAGCAGGAGGAAGTGGAAAGCCTGAAGAGCATCCGCAAATACCTGACTTCCAACGTCGCCTACGGATCCACTGGCATTCGGGATGTCCACCTGGAGCTGAAAGACTTGACGATTTTTGCTCGAAGAGGAAACTTGCACTTTATCCGGTTCCCAACTCATGATTTGCCTACCTTTATCCAAATGGGAAGAAATAAAAACTTCTCCACACTACACACGGTGCTCTGTGCCACCGGCGGTGGCGCCTACAAGTTCGAGGAAGACTTTCGCACAGTAGGTAGCCTGGCTTGCCTCTGCCTGAAGCTGATGCTAAAAGCATTGCTGCTGATGGGTTAAAAGAACTTGAGTTTGGAAAAACTGGAGAGCTCTATTATTTTTTAGTACTAATTGTGTTAAGTATGGTGAGGAGTTACAGCCTTCCTAGAATCCACTGCACCAGTTAATTGTCTTTCTGCTTTGTGAGAGAACAGCAGCTTAAATATCACGTGCAGAACTATGAGCTGTAGAGAGCCTTAAGCCCTGCAGGATTTCTGACCTGTGGTTTTCCTGGGATCCTTGGAGTGTTAATGAAGTTGCAAGGCTAGTTAGTATGATGCCATTGAGTTTTTTACATGCTGATATCCTAGAAATTACTGTTTTGACTTGTAAGATGGGGGAGGAATCCAACAAACCTTGAACAGATTTTCTGATGTGAGTTCCACCAAGATGGCACACAGTGGGGCCTCTGGGGTATTTGAGGATCTTTTTATTCATTTAAATTGATGAAAAATATTGTTAATTTTTCAGTGGAGTAATGTCTTAGTATCTCAAAAGTGATCTTTGAGTTTACCAAACCAGATACTTATACTGAGTCTTTCTTCTTGATTCAGGTTTGAGATCTGGATTTACACTCAGATTAACTTTCTAGTTTAAGTTTAGGTATTCAGAATTTAGATCTAAATTCTTTGTTGGCTTTATACTGGCATTGAAATTCCTGAATTAGTCACGTGAGATAGCTTCTTAAAGTTGGGCTACAAATACACTACTACTGACTACCAATATAGTCATAAATTTTTAGCACATTTTTGCAATGTTAGAACATGTTGCCACAGTCTTTTTTTTCTTTCTTAACACAGATTGGAAACCTCCAGCTGCACAAACTGGATGAGCTTGACTGCCTTGTCAAAGGCTTATTGTACATAGACTCTGTCAGCTTCAATGGCCAGGCAGAGTGCTATTATTTCGAAAATGCCTCAGATCCTGAGAGATGCCAAAAGATGCCTTTTAACCTGGATGATCCATACCCATTGCTCGTTGTTAACATTGGTTCAGGAGTCAGTATTTTATCAGTCCATTCCAAAGACAACTATAAAAGAGTAACTGGAACAAGGTAATTTACAAATTACATTGGGGTTATTACTCTCTGGGGCAGTGACACAAGGATCTTTCATGTGAGGAAATGCTGTTTGAAAGTAACTGGTTTTCTCTGTCCTTAGTCTAGGTGGAGGGACCTTTCTTGGGTTATGCAGTTTGCTGACAGGCTGTGAAAGTTTTGAAGAAGCTCTGGAAATGGCATCCAAAGGAGACAGCACACATGCTGACAAGCTGGTTCGGGATATTTATGGTGGGGACTATGAAAGATTTGGTTTACCAGGATGGGCTGTAGCATCCAGGTAAGCAGGAGTCTCTTTGTGGTTTCTTCTGTTGGTTTGTGGAGCTTCAAAAACAAGACTTAAACTATTCATGCAGAGAGAACTGCTTTTTAGCAAGGTTTTTTTGTAGTTAAGTTACATTTTTATCCTAAAAGTATGTATCCTCAGCTTTCCTGCTGATTTAAAGCCATGTGCAAGTGCAGGTGCCTGCTAGGTCAATATTGAAGAAACCTCCTGAGGTATTTCATGTACAGCTTTGTGTGAGTCAGAGGGAACATGAGGTGATTGCAGGAGCAGCAGGAACAGAGTGCAGAGGTGGTGTGCTGTAACCCAGCAGGCACTTAAACACCACACAGCCACTCAGGCACTCACTCCTGTGAGATGGGGGAGAGAACTGGGAGGAAAAAAATAAAATGGGTGGGTTGAGATAAGAGTGTTTAACAGGACAGAAATGGAACAGAACAGAATGGTCTCCTCCCAAATCCTTGGGCACCCCCATTGTGCTCACTGGTGGGGTTGCACTGAGGAGCAGAAAAGGCCTTGACTGCTCAGCAATAACAAAAACATCCCTGTGTTATCAACAGTTTCCAGCACAAATCCAAAACACAGCTCCATAGTAACTACAATGAAGAGAATCAACCATCCCAGCTAAAACCAGCACACAGCTACTAGGATGAAAACTAACTTTGTCCCAGTAAAAACCAGTACAAGAGAGGAAAAAAAGTACCAATTTCTTTTTGATTGCCTAGAGTCTTTTAGTAGAGGGAAGGTGAGTGGGAGATGGCTTTTGTGTTGCTGTAGAGCAATTCCTAATTTTGTATTTTTTGGAAACATGGTTGTCACTACAGACACTTGATGTAATGTTTTAACTACTTTTCTCACTCATGATGGCTGTTGAACAGAAACAGTTTGCACTATAAGAATGTCATTGTCATCAACAGAGGACTTGTGTCACAGCTGCACACATTATTTCCACTGAGGAATATTATTGATGATACTACAGCTTCCTACCCTTACAAAAAATAAGAAAAATAAACTCTGCAAGCAAAACTATTATGTACATAAGAGTGTTCATTAAATCTTTGCTGTTATTCCATAGGGAGTCATAATTCATGGCAACTAAATTGTTCTCCCTCTCCAGCCACCTGAGTCCAAGTCTCTTAAGAGCCCATGTGCTGAGAGGTTTTAATATGTGTGAACTTTACACTTCAGTCAATAAGATTTTAACTTGCTTTATGTTGGTACTTTCTGTTCTCATTTGCTTTTTAAGATCCTTAAGAGCTTTAATGGCTTTTTGAATTTTAGAATAATCGGGATTCTTGCTCTCCAAACGGACTTAGATCTGGCCCAGAGTCCTTGGTGGTAAAATATCACACATAGCTATGGATTCTTGTGGTTTTTTTGTTTTGTTTTTGTTTTTTTTTTTTTTGTTTTTTGTTTTTTTTTTGTGCTGTGCATGGAAAGGGAAGTGCCCTTCTGATCCAGAACTCCTCATTTGTGCAATCTAAATTGCATTCTGTCACTGTTCATTTTGTTTCAGAGGGTTGTATTCCATCATAAAATTCAATTCATAGTTTTCTTCTACTTTGAGAATAGAACAATATATAGGTATTTGTGAGGAAGGAAGCATGAGAAGTGGAGGATTTACAAATCAAACAGTGACTTAATTTACAGTGACTAGATTTGCAGAGTAGCCTTCTGTGAAGAATGAAACTGTTTCACTGTAGGTGGTTCTTCATGGAAGTCAGCAATCTGAACAAAAATAATTTGCTGGGGGGCTGTTATTGTAACAGTTGACTGTTTCCTGTGAATGAATAAATATAGGTATAGTGTCAAATTGCTGTATTTAATAGAGACTTAAAAAGCAAGTTCCTCAAAGAGGGAACATGAGACTCAGGTTTTGTTACAGCATTAAAAAATCCATTCTGAAATTATTTCAAATGCACATGAATCACTTTGTAACTCACAGCCATTTCTCCTGTTCTAGTTTTGGGAATATGATCTACAAAGAGAAGAGGGAGTCTGTCAGTAAAGAAGATCTTGCTAGAGCCATATTGGTCACCATCACCAATAACATTGGCTCTATTGCCCGGATGTGTGCAGTAAATGAGGTAAAACCTAACAAGGAAATGATCTATCTACAGCTCTGTTGTTTGTCTTCACATGAAATGACTGCTAAAATGGTGTATAATTTTAAACCTTTTAATACCTTCTCAAGTGAGATGAGGAAATTCATGGAGCTTTGAGTTGAGCCTACAGTCCTCCTCTTTTAGCGAGGGGATTTCAAGTCCTTCATCACAACATCCTGTGCTTACCTGCAGGCTTCAGGCTCCATTCTTTAACAAAGCTCCTCATCAGGTACCCTCCCCTTTGGCAAAGATGTCCTTGTCCCACTTCTCCAGAGACAGTCAAAATATTCTGAAGCATTTCCTAGTACTTTAACCACAGAACAGTTAGGGTTGCAAAGGGCTCCTGGAGGTTATGTAGTCCAGCTCCCCTGCCAAGGCAGGGCCAGCTAGGGAATGCATCCAGCCCTGAGACATGGACTCGGAGACCAGCTGTGGACTCTGTGCTTGGAGGTTTCAAAATATGTGACTTGAGCAACTGCAGTATTTAAGCTGTTGAAAGTCCTCCTTTAAGCAGTGCATAATGATGGCCTCCAGCAGTTTCTCCAGACTGAAATTATCCTCTGATCAAAGCCTTGTTTCTAGATAAACATTATTGTTAATTTTTTCTAGCTCTTGAGACTTTAAAATTGCTTTGAGACCTCTCATCTTGCTGGTTGATACAGAGAATGTTTTCTGCCATCTCCTGTTTCTCAAAGTTAAAAAAAAAAAAACCCAGTATATGTTCAGGATTAGTGTGGACAGCCAAGAAGCTGTGGAAGAATACTGAATTTAGGCACAGAAGACATTAAGTGTCTGAGCAGCAGGGATTTCTTCCTTCATTGTCAACAAACTTGGGATAAAATGAGGATTAGTAACAGCTTTCTTGGAGAAGACTATGGGTAACTGAATTTAGAGTTCTACTTAAAATCTTTGCATGTAATTGTCTCAGAAGTACCAACAGCCCTGTTAGCTGCAGTACTCCTCCTTTTGCTTAGGAGCCAGATTACTTACATTTTCTAGTTTTAATATTGTAACTTCTCCCTCAGTTTCATTATCTTTCTCTCATGTCTGTCTTGGAGAAGGAAGGTAATTTTGTGAGTGTTAATTTTGTCTTTTTGGTTTATGGCAAAGCTTAATAACAGAAGAGTTAAAATGAAGGTGAAGTTGAAAGTACATTCTGCATGTCTTAGGCAAATTATGCAATTTATATTTAAGGGTGGGAGTAAATAAGGACAAACCAGAACTTGTAAACTGCACAAACTACCTTTATTCCAAGGAGTTTTTGGTCTAATTCCAGCTATGTCACAGAAGTACAAACCATAAGAAATAGCTAATAGGGATACACAAAGTAATACCTTGAACTGATGTCTAAAGATGAAATAAATGTAATTATTTTGACTTCCTGCAGAATTACATTTTTGTGTCTTAACTATGTCTGCTTTGTCTTTGCTGGGGACTAATCAAGGTGCTTAAAAACCAGTTGCATATTAGACATTTGACTACAGGTCATATTAGTTATTGTAATAACTTGGAAATGATCATTTATTTAATGCAATTAAGTGCTTTTTAAATCACTGTGCTAATGACTAACACAATTACATTTTCTTTGGTTCTTCCTCTCGGGTTGTTAAACCAGTGTTTAATGTTTTGCTTAGTGCTTGATTTACTTCAGTTAATGGGGAATATTAAGTGATTTTCACATTTTTTACACTGGACTTGATTAAAATTCACAGCTCACTTGTAGTATTCAAGTACTCTTAATTCTGATGTCAGGCTGAGGTATACTGAGGGCTGAAGATGAAAGGAACATCTGTCATGTCTTACTGCCTTCGGCTTCTTTACAGTGCTGCCTTGTTGCATATGGATCAAGCAGCATTGTACAGGGCTATGAAGGCATTGAGTCTTCTCTACCAAACAGAAGTAGCTTTCATTTAATTTCTTTCTTAGCTGGGTTCTTTCTTTGGTGTAATTGTTGAAATGCTCACTTAATTTGAAACACAAATGCTACTTGTCCTTCAATTCTTGAGGGTTGCACCGTTTTTCCTTTTCGCCAAGTATGCCGTGTTTTAAATTTTGGAACCATGTTTTAATTGTGGGTTGTTTGTGGTTTTTTTCCTTGCTCAAGACAGTCTTCTTTTCATAGCTTAATTTTTCAAAGCTGTGTTAAACAGTGAAAAGACTTAATCCTTAGCTGGTTTTCTTTTTTTTTTATTATTTAGAAAATAAACAGAGTTGTGTTTGTTGGCAACTTTCTGCGTGTGAATACTTTGTCAATGAAGCTTCTTGCATATGCACTGGATTACTGGTCAAAAGGTCAGCTGAAGGCCTTGTTCCTAGAACATGAGGTATGCTGTGGCTCATTTATCTGTGTGTACTGTTTCACCATAAATCAGAAATGCCTCTATTGAGTAGCTCTCATGTGTGATATCCTGAGGCACCAAGTGCTCAGTAAATATTAGAAATAAGAGGAGGTTTGTCTTGCTCAATTGGTTCTCTGGGAACAGTTTTCTGCCAGGGAAGTACTTCAGTCACTTTGGGGTATCTCAGTTCATGCTGTGGATCTCTGGAGAGGGACAAGAAAATGTTAAACAAGAAAATGCTAAGGGTCAGCAGTTTTCCTTGGATTTGGGTGGAAACAACACAAAGTACTGTGTTTCAAAGAGTGCAGCAATGTAAAGCTTGGTCCTTTGAAACACTTCCATTGTTCTCAGCTGAACTTGAGCAATGTCTTGAAAGTCGAGACTGCTTTGACAAGGCCTGTTTTCATTCCACAACAGACCCCTCAGAGCTGCTGTAGGGATTTTATGCTTTGGGAATAGCCTGCTTTTGGGCAGCTTCTGCCATCTGGATCAGTATGCAGTGCCGAGAGCTTTGACTTGTGTTGGTTAAAATACAACTAATCAGTATTAATTACAGGTGCAACAGTTGCTGACTTGTAGTTTCTGGGCAGTGGGTTGGGAATTTTTGTCCTCAGTTTCTGAGTCTGAAAATATTACAGCATTCCATCTATTCCCTTCAGTTGATTTTTCACAACTCTTGTCCTTTATTGCTTATCCCAAGACTGACAGTCTGACCTGATGGAATGGTTCCTTGTTAGTTCTGCCCTCTTCAGATTTTCCTTGGGTAAATTTTAAACTCTTAAAATTGCTCAAGTGTATATTCTAAACACTTGAATACTTCTTAGTTATAGGGAGAGGGAAGATTTCACTCCACAGGGGAAAAATAATTCAACAGGAGAACATGGTTCTTTGCATGCAGGTGAACAGTCCAAAAGTGTGATGTGTGGATAGTTCAAGGAATTTTTCACTTTTACTTTGGGAATAATGTTGCTATGGGTATTAAAGATCTTTTCGCAAGCAAAAGATTCAGCTTCTCTAGGAAGAGAAAACCAAACCTGATTTCCGTGCTTTAGGAGTCACTGAAACCTGTCTGAGCGGTCCTGCAGTGTATGGTGAGGCTTGGCAGGAAACCTCCTAGAGTCAAGCTAGATAAGGAGGATAAAATGTTTGTTTCACAAAGCCTTAAGTAAGTACTGTGAAATATTACATATTAAAAATGTATAGTGTTGTTTCTGTAGCACTGATCCATCAGATGGTTGTTGTCACTAAAATATGATTACTGCAAAATTTAATACCCTACTTAAACTTGATTTTTTTTTTTTAACAGGGGTACTTTGGAGCTGTTGGTGCTCTGCTTGGGCTGCCAAATTTCAGTTGAAGTACCAGATGTCACTACACTGAACTATTTTCCACCTGAACGACACTTGTTTATGTCGATGGGAATTAAATCTGGGGTGGGGAGAAGAAAAAAGCTGATTTTCTGTAACTCTTTGGAAGAAGTGATTAAGCTACTGAGTATTGCTGTTGTAAGGAATGGGGTTTCACTCTGCTGGGTATTGGCAAGTGAACTGTTTGTGGCTATTATTTATGTTCTTTGGTACATGTAGCCAGTAGTGAACTTCAAATATGCAATACATCCTCTGAAAACAACTTTCCAGAAATTCCAGAAGAGGGAATGCCAGATCCTTTAGTGCTCAGGATGCAAATATTGCAGGTTTATTCCCAAGGCTTTAGGCCCATCAGTTTATATATAGAAATGATGACTGGAAAATTATTTTCATTAGTTAGACCTTTATTATGAGCACAAGTTTTATGTGTACTTACAGAAAACAGCAAGATACTATTGACAGGATGAGGAAACTGTAAACAATTGCTTCCCACAGTAAGCACAGTAATTATTTTATTTTTATGGGTCATGGAAATAATATTAATGCTTTAATTTCCAGTGGGAAGAATAGAAACAAAAAGAATCAGCCAAAGCAGCAGATTAAGCAGTTGGTATTTTGAAAGTTTTGTGAAGATACTCACCTTGATTTATTGGAAAATTCAGCTGGTATTTTGGGAAGATTCCTCTGTCTTTGATTGGATTTGGAAAAGAGTTCAGTGATTAATGAAGGCAGGTTTTGGGGAGGAAGATTTAAATTTTTTTTTTTTTTTTGAGGGCATGACTTCCAAAATGCCTACTGGATTATCTTTTTTTTTTTTTCTTCATAAGTTCTGCCATCATGAATCATCATTTGTAAAGGTACCATAAAGCCTGAGAGAATTGAAGAAATATTTGTAAAAGATTAATTATGGGACCTCATAATTCTGGTGCTTTGGCTTATTTTTGTAGAGGTTTGGAAAACTTTTTGCTCTGTCCTACTGATTTGAAATTGTGGTATCCCTTTAATTTTGTAAGGATTGATCAAAATTCAAGCAGATGTTGAAGTTGAAAGGTTACTTTTGGATTTGGAAGTTTGCTTTTTGAAGTTGAGGACAGCATCAGAGTTTGTATTGCAGCAGCAAACGGACCAATATTTAATGCACTTGCAATATGGAACAATTCATCAAATTGTGGCCTTGGGATAAAATCCATACTCTGGAACTGATTTTTGGGGTTTTCTGTAGACTTTTAAAATTTACAATTGTGATTATCACAAGAACTTTAGTCCTGAAGCCAGGGTATGACATCTTAATCTTACAGGACTATTATGCAGCCAGTAGCTATATGAGTTTTTGTGGACTAAATTTTGTGATATTTTCCTGTTAAATTTATTTCCTGTAAGTGCATGAGGAGCAGCCAGACTCAACCACCTTCATATCTTGGGGTTTAAGGTTTTTAAAACTGATTGCTCAAGTATTCCACAGCATGGCTGTGTTGTATTTACAGATACATCCCCCTTGTGTTAGCAACCCCTGTGCTGTTTTCAGTCTTTCTCAAAATTCAGAGCCCCAAACTAACATGATAGCTTTTTGCTTTTAAAATTTTCTGTGGTCCTTTAAGAGTACAGTACCTTAGAGTAGGCAACTCATTAAGTGCAATGCTAATCACAAATGCAGTTCCATTTATTGTTGCTTTTCTTGGTACTTGTACTACATTTCCATTGTGCTTGCTTTGATGTTTCACTATAGACATAAACAACTAAAAATTACACTCAGTTCAGCTGATCTAATGCTAAATCAGAGCACTTCAGAAAATAAGTGAATACAGTTTTTCTAAAATGTCTTTATAAATGCTGTAAACTGTTCCTTTTGAGTTAGGATTGATTAACAGAAATAATCTTTATTTGGTTATAAAACTGTGTAAAAAACTTAATTTTCTGAATGTTCTGGCAGCCTGCTGAAAATTCTGCAAACTAACTGCATATTTTACTTGCAAAGGGTGCTTTAGGAGACCTACTACAGCTCCAGTAGAAACAGTTCCTTTAGTCCATGTTTATTGCTACTTCATTTGTGATACTCAGAGTCTTCTTGAAACAGTAGTTAGAAGCTACTTGTATATTTTACCAAAAGCACATATAGAAGATGATTACCTAATATCCATAGTTCATGACACCAGTTGATGTGACCTAACATACATTTTTAAGTAAACTGTACAGAATTACAAAATAAGCAAATGGAGTAATTCTTGAATAGCTGTACTGTATAGAAACTACTGTGAGAATCAAAAAGTATGCCCTACCTCTGTTACATTTCCCTTGAACTTCTAAAAAAATTGGCTTCCTTTTGCTAATTTTATCAGCACAATTGTTACTTCATTACAAGAGCAACCACAGCAATTGTAAAGCCCAGGGGTCCTGTGTTTAAGCCAGATCTTTGGGTTTCATCTCATTTTCTGTCAGCTTAGAATTTGTTACTAGAGTCTCCAAAGATTGACTCTACCACCAGGAGAAATGATAGGCATCACAAATAGTTGCAAGATAAGCCTTAATGTCTTTTCTTCTAAATTCTCTTGTAAACAGGTTGAAAATGCTTATTTCTTCTATGTGAGTCACTGAAGTAAGTTGCTTTTTCCTGATACATTCTGTTTTTACTTTCACCCTTGCCATTTCTTTTCCTCAGAGCTAATTGGCTGAAGCAGCTTTAGGGTGAATTGATTCAGTGTGATGTATTACAGTAGAGAAAATTTGGGGTTTTCTCAGGATTACTGTTGTCTTCTCAAGTGGAACCACTTTACTCTAGAAAGTTGTGTGATAGTTCTTGAAAATAAAATGTAAGACCCATTTTGAATATGTAATCATTTGCAGCTCAGTCAGCCATGCGAGTGCCTTTTAATTTTTTCATAGAATGCCAATTTTATGGTACTGGGACTTTATCCATGAGGTTTCCTAACCAATGTACTTACCAGAAAATGGCAGGTAATTTACTGGCCATGGAGGTGATCCCTTTAATCCAGTGCAACAAGAGACATCAGGAAAAAATCATCAGGTTTCTGGCTTTCTATCCCTTTTGCCATTAGTTTTGGGGTACGGATTTTGCATTTCTTGGTTTTATCCCTCCATCTTGGTCCTTTCAAGTATTATGCACAGTTTTATTGTATCATTATCTCTCTAAAAATCATGCAAGTTTATAATGAGATAAATACTGTTTATTTCTGAGTAGAGAAGTTCAATCTTAGGTGAAGTTATTCCAAGCTATTAAACATAACCACTTTGACCTTTCTAAGTCTACTTGGGTAATTGCAGTTTGAATGAAAGGGGAACTCTTACAATACATCTAGAATATTTAACAGGCTGAAATTAAAACATCCTCAGTGTTCTTTACTGAACTGAGCAGAGGTTTAAATACAAACCATTTTTCATTCTTTTTAGTAAAGTCTGAATATATTTAGAAGTTTAGAGAGAAGCTGCAGTGATGCACCCTGTGTCTTAGTTTGCTCAAGATTTCCAAAATGTGTTCAGGTGTCTGCCCTGCCTTTTGAAGAGGTTTAGCTCCCTCAAGCACCTGTGTGATTTTCCAACAGGTGCTCGTAATTGAGAGTTACAGGGTGGAAAGAAGAGAGACAAACCACATTGTCCCACTTCACCTCAGCTGTATATTCAAAAACTTTGGCTTCTCCTGATGGATCATCTGCTCCTTCAGTGGTACAGTGACAATCCTGTTTGCACATGAGTTGGTCTAGCTGCAGGGTGCCTTTAAGGGCTGTAATACTCTTTGTCTCTACCCAATACAGGTTTTCAGGAAACACCTGCTTCCAGAACTGTTAAAATACCTTCTCATTTCTAAGTATTTCAAAATAGCAGTGGGGTTTTAAGCTAATTGAAGGGTCTTTTATCTAGAGTAGATCTCTGCTAGATAAAGACTAGATGGTGTCTTTCACACTGAGTCAGTAATTTTCATGAATTAATAAATTTGCAGTCAACCTGTTTTTAAATACCACTTTCATTGTGGATATGCTGGATACCACTGTAATCCTGAGGAAGCAGTGACTTCAGAGCAGAGGTGAAGGTCAGGGTGGTTCTGTTGAGCTAGTTTTGGTCAGTTCTGCTTATAACAAGACTAATTCTTTCCCTTGTCACTTTTTATGTAGGCTTAAAAACCATATCATATGTAACAGAGTTTTTCTGAGGTTACAGAGTGAACAAACATCTGTGGGTCAGGCTGGAAGTGTTTGAGCAAGGCCTGTAGGTCCCAGTGCAGAGCTGGGGACGCGGTTTCTGTTTGGGTGTGGTAATTTTTTCACTTCCTTTTACTGCACAGTCAGAGCTGGTGGGTTTCACAATCACTGTGAATAAAATGGGAGAATTTATTCCTCAGACATGACCAGGGAAGTTAAAAAAATGCATTTTCACAGTGTAGAAGGATAATTCCTCCTTAAAGTTCTTTAAAGTTTTACTGATGTATTCCAAAGTACATCACCAGTATTTTGTCAACTGTGGTAAAATTAGTAATTCTCTAAGTTTAACAAAAGTCTGCAAATAAGCCTATTTTATTGGTTTCATTTACATCACCCATGGAAAGCATATTAAGTATTCTTAAAAACACACTTGTGAAAACATCTCAGATGATGCTGTAATATGTCTGTAATTATTAATGAGCTAATGGAATATGTTTGAGCAATCTCAGTTTGCATAACTGACTGTCAAGTCTTGTCACTCTGTAGTTACTTCAGTAAATCATTCTTTTAAACTAATGAGCAAGATTTGGCCTCAAGCTCTTCTGCCTGGGGAACACAGTAATGCTACTTTGCATATTCCTGCTGGTGCTAAATCATTTGTTGAAAATATTCTGAATAGAAATTGTAAATAAAATATTTATGGCCTGGTCCTTTTGACAGACTTAAATTTTATCATTTGCCAATACTTTTTGGCCTTATTTTGAGTTTCCCTTTTGGGTTTGGTTTTTTTTTCTTGACTGTGTGGACTGTGTGTGTTAATGTGGCAAGTCATTGGCAGGTGTGGCTTCCTGTGCTGCTTTGTGTGAGGCCCGTGGCACATCAGGAGACAGATGGGTTTTCATAGCTGGATTTCCATGTTACCCTTCATCTTGTTTTGTTACTGTAGCTGTTTGCTCAAATTGTGTCAAGTAGAACACAACTGGCATTTGTTCTCTGCTAAAACTTCCAAGAATGTCAGCCACTACTGAAAGTGTTTAGGAAAGCTGTTGAAAAGTCAGAAATACCCATTTAAAGTAATTTTAAAATCTAAGTGTGCTAATTAGTGTCGCCTATAAAATGAACTGGAATATAGTGTGGTGGTTGCTAATCTTTGCTTTAAATTGCTGGCATTTCACAATTCACATTTCTGGAACCAGTTTAAGAAATTGTAAATACAAGCTTTGAGAGAAGGTATATTAGTTTCAGATTGTGCATTATGAAAGACTAGTGAATTAGTATTTTGAAACATTAAATTACACCTAGAACATGAAAATTAATGTGTTTGTGTTAGGGTATAGAGGGCTTTAGATAACCTGCACTTTTGCATTCTTGAGTTTTGGCATTTTAACAAACAAACATTTCATTTTCCATTTATTGTCTCATCATATGCAGGCCTCGTAATCACCAGATGCTGTCTTCGAATATTTGTTTTAGTTAGCAAAGCAGAGAGGCAAATTTGTAACTTGTAAACCCTGGTATGATGGAAGTTCTCTGAAGAGCCATTTGGTTAAGTTGCCTTATTCTACTACATTGCACTCATGGTATGTCTCTGCTTTCTTGTTTACTGTTCAGACACTGAAGATGTGATGTAAAAATATGTCCTACAAATTTTTCATCATAAATTATACCATGAATACCTTTGTGTCACCTGTTAAACAGCTCTTGTAAATGATGCCTTTATGCCATCTGTAATACAGCTCTTGTAAATGGTTTAAATTATTTTTCTTTTTATAGAATCTCATTATTGAATGTACAGATTAGATCCCTTTAATATGTCACTGAGTAATTTGATTTGGGCCCAAATATGGACAATGCTGTAATTCATCCCATCAAAACTGTAAATAATTATTTACTGCTTGTTTGCATGAGTGAAGTTTGGATTTCATTTGCTTTGTCATAAACCAACTCCTCTGTCATGGGCCTACTTTTTACAGTTTATTTTCCTGGTTTTATTGCCATTTGTTCTGTACGAATGTTGAAACAGTACTTTGTCTTTTCCTAATAAATAATTTGAGATTGTTCATTGTTGGTCTGCATTTGTGGGTTCTGTGGGAGGGATTTCTGGGTGTGTTCCTTTGGCATCATAAATTTCTGCAACATTTGATACTGGGGGTTGTTGCAGAACATCTTTAACTAAGGCCACGTGACTGCTGTGGTTTCGTGCTCTTCTTTTTCCTCTAATAAGCTGATAATGCACAGCTCTTGGATTCAGGTGCTGTTTTCAGAAACACTGGATGTGCTAAATTCATTTGCAGTGTTGAAGAATGAAGTGTTCTGGAAGCACTGTGAGCTTTCCCCTTCCAAATCCACCTGGGAGCACCTGCTGCTCGCTGCACATGGATGGGGAGCTCAGTGTTGGATTTTACTGAATAAAGCACTTCATGTGCAAAGTGCAGACCACTATATAAACTGCTTCTCTCTTGGAACTGCCCTTTGCTTATGTTTTGAAATGTCAAATTTTGTCATCCTGAGGTTGTCCTAACTGGATCCCACAGAGCAGGAAGTTGAGAGCAGGGGATCATGTGCCACAGCAGCATCCTGGCAGTGCAGCTTGTGACAAGCTTGCTGTGTCAGAGATGGTCCTTCAGGGTTCTCTGCAAATATTTTAGCCATCCAAACCACAAAGCTTTGCTTTAAACTGCCAGAAATGAAAATTCCTGTGTTGTATCTCCAATGAGGTCTGCACCACAGTGATGTTTTTTAGGGGAACACGAATTCTTTACGAGTTTAGGGAGATCTGATTTGCTCAGTATGCTTTTTTTTTAACACAGAAATACCTTGTGGAGGGAATTGCCTTTTGTGGATGCTGGTTTGCATTTCACTTGGGGTCCTTAACTGCTTCTTCTGCAGCACATGTGCAAGCTGAGGGGATAGGATTAACTTTAAGCTTCATTTGCTTCTCTGATTTTTTTAAAGTAGTTTGTATGAAACAAGTGACTTCCTCTTACTGTAAGACTGTTCAAGCCAGCTGTATTTGAATTTTTGTTGGACTCAAGAAGTGCAGACCTCTAATTTAATAATACTTGTAACTTCCCAATTTTTAGATCTACAAATTAAAAATTAAGTTTGCCCTTAAATCCTGGAGTAGAACACCCTTCTCTAAAGGCCTGTCTATCTACAGGTGTTCAATAAGTATACCCACTTTATGCCATTTTGGAGTAGAGTACTGAAGTGTCAGGAAGTACCAGGGTTGGCTCTGCTGTGCTGTTCCCAGGCTGGAGGGGGCAGGCAGATGTCAACCAAAATCTACAGATTTGTGGGTGCTTGTTAGCCTGGAGAGCCTGTGTACTCCCTGACTGATGTATTCTCTCTTTCCTGCAGGGACTGTTAAATGGATCAAAGGCTGAGTCTTTCACAACCCACATGTGTCCAGATATGTAAATTACTGAGCTGCCTCTACCACAATCTGTTCATGCACTTTATGTATCCCTGGGTTTGGGCTGGTGTGTGGAGAGTTACTGATACCATTTGATAGCAGACAATAAAACTTCCCAGGAAAATTCCCTTGTATGGTGCACAAGGGTTTTCAGCAGTAATTGAGGAAAAGGCATCTCTTTTCAGGTCCCTGCTGGAGAGCTGCACAGGGTGTGGGCAGTGCTGAGCTGCTGCTTTGGACCCTTTCTCCCCTGGACACCTCCCTCCCTGCTTTCCAGCCAGATGCTGTTTCTCTTTGTCCCCTGGTTAAGCAGAGACTTCATGGAAGGATTTGCCCTCCATGAAAGGAACATTGCTGAGCTGCTGGTGTGCACAAGCACCTGGGAGCAGAGCACAGAAGGATAAGGGGGAAAAGTACAACCCAGAGGACCACTGAAGCCCCCACATGCTTTATAAGTTGATACCAGGGGAATTGCAAGTGGGCAGTACCTGATAAACTGATCTCTTTTCTGGCCATTTCTGGGGTATTTAATGGCAGCCACTTTTTAAGATATTCACCATCCTCTGGAAACTAGTGCTTTCCACCACTGCCTTTCCCAAGTCTGTTGTGACCCACAGGCAGGGCCACAGGTGCAGTTTGAGGCTGAGACAACATCAGGAAAGGTGAAGAATTTCAAGAGCCTGAAACCTTGTGCTTATAAAAGGGACCAGCTGATCCTTTCCAGCTTCGGTAGCCATGGTTTGCATGAGGTGTGCTGCTGACAGCTGGGGGCTGCACTCTCAGCTTTTCCCAATCAATCTGTTTATCTCTGTACACACCCCAGCTGTTTCTGGTATTTTCAGGATGTTTGTCAGCTCAAACTGAGACCTGCATGAGACAGCAAAGCACTTTGGTCCTGAAGTTCTCATATCCTTTGAGCATTAGGGTTTCGTTCTTCTACAGGAAAACAGATAACATAGAGGACAGAGTAAGAAAAAACCTTCACACAAATAGCTACTCAGTCCTGCTGCAGGGCAGTTGTAAAAAATGTGTTCCAGCTCCCACCAGGAATGTGTTAGAGATGTTACAAGCATCTTTCACACCAAAATCTGCTGCTCTTTGCTCTGAAGGGTGAGAATGGGACCTCTGGGGATCTCATAAGAGGGGTGTGATTTCAAGTTCTCCATTTTCAGCTGCTTTTCTTCCTCACACTGGGACCTTCAAGAGGGGCAGAGATGCCAATGCAAACAGCTCTGCTGCCAGACCAAGAGAGGAGCTTTAGGCAAAATTTGCAGTATGCAGGAGGCTCCCTGAGCTCACAGATAGGGTTACAAAACACTCCACAGCATGTTCCAGCCTCAGACATTAATGTGGTATTTATTTTAGGTTGATTGGTGACAGTTCACTGGCTGTGGTTGCACTTCAGCTCTGTGTTCATTTCCTCTGTAACTAAGAAACCCAAGATTAATCTTGACAGGAAAATAACTGCTCATTCCCCCCCCCCCCCCCCCAAGGCTCTACAGGCACTATAGGCTCTGCCCCAGAGCCATGATTTCCCCCATATTTTATCTGGGATCTATTTGGGTGGGTGGGAGTCCCCTCTTGCCTGTAGCCCAGGACAGTGACACCGGATGCTCCCCCCATATGCTTTTGTATCACACAGACGTGGCACTCGGGGACATGGTTTAGTGATGGGCTTGGCAGTGCTGGGTCAGTGGTTGGACTTGATAATCCAGATGCACACGTATTTCTAATTTAGCACATCTGCTAGAAGAAATTAACCATAGGTGTTAAAAATATACAGTCATCCACTACAACCCAGGATGCTTTTTGTGAGACCTAAATTACCCTTACTGTTACACTTGGGTGCCCCTTTTCAACTCTGCATCTCCTTGCCATCATCTCCATTGCCAATTTTATGTGCCAACCACCAGAGGCATTTAAACTTTGACCAAATCACATTTTTGAAAGCAAACTCTCACAAAAAACTGGAAGGTTGTTTAACCAGCCCAGTAAACAGACATGATTCCTGATAATCCCCCCAGCTCTCCTAGAGTTCCCTTGCTTTTGCTTCTAGAGTTTTCATCACCTCTGCAGGTAGTGACCAATACTGGGGACATGGGCCTGCAAGGGTGTGATGCTGACTGAACTGAATCCAGGCTGGGTCAGCTGCAGGTCCTGCTTGTGGGGGCCCTGCAGCACACCAGCTCCCTTTGAGTCACCAGCTCCTCCACAAATGTCCCTCTAACTTCCAGGGAGTATTATTGAATATCTTGTGCAAAAAAAAATATATTCAGTTTCTTGATAAGCAGGAATAGGATTACGTTAATCCAAGCAATGTGTGTGCAAAAGGAGTCACAGGTCTAGCCCCAGTTCTAGAGTTCTGCCTGAAAACTTGAATGTTCCTTGTCTGTATTGCAGGGGTTGTTGTGGCTTTCTGGAGCGAGGGAGCCCCAGTTTGCCTTGATCCCCACCTTAGAGATGACCCGTTATTAATGCTGACTTCTGCACCTCTGGTTTGTTCCAGGTGGGCCTTGCTGAAAGGCAGAAGCCAGTGAAGAACCTATCTCAGGACCATTCTAAGGTTATTTTCAAATCTATCTGGTAACTTTTATCCAAGCTAGACAATACTCTGAGCCAGCTGCTTCCAAGGACACGGGGGGCTGGAGCATCCCTGGGGTGTGCCCCCAGCCTGCAGCTGCACCTTGCACTGGCCCTGGGGAGCCTTTCCCACCTCTGCAGGGCTGGTGCAGACATCCCTGCTCAGCACTGATCCAGCAGCACCTTGGCTTTCTTTTGGGGCAGGCTGGGGCAGCCCTGCAGGCCGTGTGAGCACGGGTGGGCTGTGCTGCTGCTCGTGTTCCTGCTGGCAGCAAGCCCTGCACAGCCCCAGTGGAAAGAGCTCCAGAGGAAAGGCTGAGCCTTTGCACCTGGAAGGTGGAGCTGGCTCAGGCATCACCTTCAACACCACGTTTGCTCATGAGAGGCCAAGGTGGGTTTCACACTTCGTGGGCTCTTGTGCCTAGGACCTGCTGTTTAAGCTAAAAAACATGTTGCAGTGTGATTTGATGGCACAGCAAGGCTTTGGGTCACTCCTCACAATATTTAATTAACACATCACTGGTCTCTAGTCACTGTAATTATTGGAACATATTTTTTCAAATCAGAGTGTGTCAACAAAATACGAAGATAAACATCACACTTGGAGCCTCCTTCCCAGTTGCTGCAGTTCACGCTGATGGCAAGTGTTGCTGGAGTAAAAAAAAATCCAGCATTTTTACAGAGATTTCCTAACAGCCCTTTCAACAGATACAAAACGAGACATGTTGAAGTAACACTTGTCACTTACATGTTTGTTTGAAATATGATTCTCATTTAGAGTATCATTCATTATTTCATTCAGATGCCTGTGTTCCCTGAAGAAATACAAGACTGCTGTCCTATCCTCTCCAACTCCCACGCATACAATAACAGAGTTTTATTCAAAGGGAGTATTTATTTCAGTCTCTAACAGTGTACTGCTTGGCTCTTCATTCTTTGTCTTCAGAGATGTGATCCTCTTGAGCTGCCAATTTTTAGCCTGGTATATGCTTATAAATATATTGTTCTGAGACTCTGAACACTGAAGTGTGTTGGGGTTTTGGCACAATATTTTCCTTTCAGAGGACTTCATGGGAAACTGAGTGCATCTTATTTTAAAAATAAAATCACTCCTTCAGCTCTGGACTCTTCTCTGCTATTTGGCTATGAATAATGTTTGTGTAGATTACTGGAAAACATGCCTTCATTCTTAAAATCTTATTTTACAATCCCTTTTTATTAAAAAGGTGCTGGGGTATTTTTATCAGGTGACTGGAGCAGCTCTGCAGGGCACAGCCTCTCCCCAGTGTGTCACCAGCCATTCCTGAAAGGCAGAACTGCTGCTATGGGGCTGGTGAGCACTACATCCGTTTATCATTGTGCCTGTAGCTGCTCCTGAAAGCCAGCAAAGCCCGAGTGCCTGCAGCACTGCATTGTTTGGCTTGGCAGGACACATTCCCAGCACTCACCAGGGCTGTTCAGCTGGGATCTGGAGCCCAGAGCCTCTCAGCAGCCTCCAGGGTGCCCTCAGAGCCAGGCTGTGCACACAGGTGTGGTGTGTCCGTGGGCCAGCTGGTCCTGCTGGGACCAAACACCTCTGCGTGCCCCCTGTGCCTGGTCTGCCTGGGCTTCTGTCACACTCGGGAGTTCTTGTGAATCTTGTGAGCCTGCCAGGCTGCGTGTAAATCAAGCAGGGGGAGATGTGCTGGGCTTTGCTAACTCAGGGCACCTCCCCTCCCCACAAACCCTGCCCTTGGCAGGGTGATGAAGTCAACCTGTTCCAACAAGTTTTCATTAATGACTGAGGCTTAACAGAATCTTCCTTAAAGAAGATTCTAAATTGTTCCCACAAACGCTGGTCCTTTTAAGTCGTCTATTGCCACCTTCAGCCCCGCTGCTGTCATTGATGTGGCTCTGTGTTCCCTCAGCACCTCCCAGAGCTAATACCTTTCCTTCTAGGGCAGCAGCTCCTGCTCACGCCCAGGGCTTCTGTTCTCACCACTAACTCCTGGTGGCAGAGCTGGAGGAAGTGCCTCCAGCTGGTGCTTACATTCAAATGTTTGCTCTAGCATGTTCCCACTAGGCTGCCTCAACAGCAAAATATTGAGTTCAGTGCACTCTCACTACTTGATGTTTTTATCGTTTAAGGCTTGAGACAACTTGTAAATGCTTAAAATAGCATGAAAATCCCTGTGCTGGCACGGGCTCCCAGCCTTATTGGAAGGCTGTCTGCTGTTCTCCTGGTGTGGAAGTTTCATATGTTCCAGAGAACAATTATGGAAGACCAACATTTCAAATAAGCAAGGCTATGTGGCAGTTATCATTTAAAAGGAAATCCATAGCTTAAGGGTGTCAGAATAACAAGCTGATTTAAAAATCAGAATTGATGAGCAACCAGGTGCCCATAAATTAGTACCTTGGCTGCAGAGTGTTCCATTATAGGGTCACCATCGATTTCCACAATTTTTAAAGGTATTAAATGACACTTTTTTTTTTTGTATAAACTACATATAGCTGCACTATTTCCAGGTTCTACATGTTCCTGGAATGCAATATGTAATGTAAACTTTCCTGAGTGAAGGAAGGAGGAAGCAGGGAGAAGGGTTACAGGAGCAGCTGAGTGTTCGCTCCCTGCAGCTCAGCTGTGGGAGCTCATCCTGGGGCAGGGAGATGAGCCTTGGCAAGCTCTTCTCACACAGACTGAGCCCAGCCCTCATTTTATCAGCCCTGGCTTGGGCCTGTCCAGGGCTCCATTTCTGCAGCAGCTGCTGCTCCAGGCTGTGTGCTCCTCAGGGTACAGCTACAGCTGAGCTCCTCCCTGCACAGCTACCAAGCTGGCAGGGTTGTGATGCAGCCCTGGTACCTCGGTTTTCTCTCCCTGAGCCCTGCAGGTCTCTCACCCTTGCCAACAAGGAGCTGTGTCTGCTTGGGAGGCAAGGGGAGCAGTGGCTGTGTGTGAGCAGTGCCCCAGTCTGCCCTGCCAGGACCCTGTGTGAGGTACCACAGCTCCCACGGCCTCTCTGCTGCTGCCTGCTCTGCTGGGTGTGGGGAGCAATGCATCCAGGACAGGACACATGGATGGGTGCAGTCCCCCAGCCCTTCCCACCACCCAGAGCCAGCGCAGAGGATGGGAAGTGCCCGTCCCTGTGAGACAGTCCCTCACAAGGGACAGAGGACTTGCCCAAGAAAATGACTGCCAATATGCCTGTCTGCAGTCACACAGTGCTGTTTGTCCTGCCTTGTATAAATAATCTTAAAATCGTGGTTGCAAGCTCCTTTGGAGCAGGGAAGAAGTGATCTCTGTGTTGCTATTTGTAACAGAGGAATGTGGGCTGAGGGTGACCTGGGCTGCTTTTACCACTGTGGGGCTGTAGCTGGTGCTGTGGACAGCAGACAGCAGGTTTGCTCTGAGAGTGGGCATTAACTGGGCACACCTGACCGAGTTACAGCCTCCCTCTGCCAGGGAACCCTCTCCCTTGGCATGGCCTCTCCTGGGAGATGATGCCCTTAGCTGCTAGACTAGAGGGGAAGAAGATCTCTCATGTTGGTTTCTAGCAGTTGAAATGGCCGAATTCTGCATGTAAAGAAAAATCAGAAATGCCTTTTTCCTCCAGACTTTCAGTCTGTTCTGGCGCCCAGCCCTGCCATGGCAGAAACACAGGACACCCCTGGGCTGGCTCTAACAGCGTGCTGTGAGTGCTGCCAGAGGCTCACTGATAAGCTGCTTATCTTCAAACCATCCATTTTTATTTTACTCTGAATAAATACTCTTCTGTGCTGGCTAATAAAGTTGTCTTCTTGGGCAAAAGAATGACTCGAGTTCAACCTCAGCTGTTAAGGTTATTCTTTATCTTTTTTTAACAGTATGCACATGATCATACACTCCTTTAAATCTTCCTGAGAGAGAGTGGCAGTATCCAAACACATGGTTACCAGCTGCAGCCAGCAGTTAAAACATCACACCCATGGTCTGTTCAGGTGCAGATGAAATCCAGATGCCCGAACACTTCAGTTCTCCACAAGGGAAATGCTAAATTATGCATAAAAACAGTTGGTTTATGGCCTTTAATGCTATGGACATATTCAGATTATTTTTTGCAGGAACCCTAATGACTAGTTGCTAGCTTATTTTTTTCCTTTTTCTTTTTTTTTTTTTTAAGTATGTTGTTTTACCATTCTGGATGATTAAAAATGCCAACTGAAATTACTGAAACACATCTGCTGAAGGAGGATGTTTGCTTCATCTTGAAATGGCCTGATGTTTTGGGAAATGTTTCGGGCCTCACAGGAGTCCCAAGGCGGAGATGTGAGTGTGAGAAGCTTCTAGGAATGTGGAGCTCTTTGCTGCTCTTTCCTAGCACAGCTTTATTTTTAGCACACTTCATGTTTAAGGGCTGTGTCTGGGAAACAACAGGAGGTACTTTAACTCCTTTCTATGAACAGCCTGACTGTTCATTCTTGATGTTTTTGGCTCTATTAAACAGATTTTCCTCTTCACAGCTGCGATAGCTCCGTGAAATTGTAGGTGATGGCCACAGGCTCACTGGGCATGACGCTCACTGGGCACTGGGGTGGAAAACAGCCTCTTCCATTGTGCTCAGGTGTAATTTATTAAGCAGCAATGGGGATTTATGCAATTTTTTCAAACCTAAATGCCTTTGTCATGTTAAGTCTCATCCTTGTGAAAGTGTAATTCCCTGTGATGCATCCTGGATGTGGTGGCCACAGATGTGTCACCCTGTGCAGGACAAGCTTCCTGCCCCGAGCACTTCCCAAGGGACAAGTCAAGGAGGAGTGAGGAATGCTGCTTGCATGGCCTGGGTACTCCTGCAGCGATAGCTGGGGATTGCATTTGTCCAAACCCAAAGAACTTTTAGTAATGGAAGCATATCCTTAATGGCTTCTCCTCATCCTGATACTAACTTCATGTGTTACAGGAAAAAAAGAAACAGCCCTGCATGTCAGTTTGCTGTCTCAAATGCATTATGTCTGGCTGAGAGCTACCAGGTGTGCTCTGCAGGTCTCTGAGGAGGGGTCCTGGTCCCCCAGGACTCTGAGGAGGGGATGCTCAGTGCTGCAGCTCACAGCTCAGAGCAGCCACTGTGCCTATCAGCCATGGGTTTCCTTCCTCTTGGGGACGTTAATTAAGCTGTCTTAATCAGGATGCAGGCTCGCAGCATCAGTCTCCAACATGAGGAATCAGCTTTAGGGACTCCCAGAGTGCTCTCAGACCTCTCTTGGGTGCAGGATGTGCTCGGTGAGGAGCATCCATGGAGCTGTGGGGGCTGGTGATGTACCAGCTGGGGTAGTGGTGAGTGTGGCAGTGACATGTGTTTGTCAGGGATATGTGTGTGGCAGTGGTAGCTGTGTGGCAGTGATGTGTGTGCTGGAGCAGCTTGGGAAGTGTCCTGTGTGCTGAACTCACCTCAGTAAACACCACTGGGACTCATTCCTGTGAGATACTGACCCAAGTGCTGCCAGCAGTAGAAGTGGTGGATGTGTGACATGTAACACCAGCTGCCACCTGCAACCACCTGCCATTCAAGTCACCTCCCCATTGACTGCTGCTCTTTTTCAGGACTGGTTTTGCCAAGGAGCTTCACCAGTGCTAAGCTAGGAGTCAAGTATTTGCTCTTTGTACATACACACTTCCACTGTAAAGATGTTTCATTCTCACATCCCAGACTGGGAGGAAACCTGAATTTAATGGTTGCATCTGCTGGGAAGAGCACATACTTGTGTGGGCACTATTTCCAGGCATGTAACTGAACAGGTAAGTGGCAGAGGATTTTTTATATCCCCATTGCTGCTTACAGAGTGGACAGCACAGCAAGGAAACGCCTTTGGAATGGAGTTTCTCTTTGGAGAATGTTTAATCCAAGTTCTTTTCAAACAGAATGGTCTATGCACAAAACGATCACTCAGGTAAATCCCCTAACACAGGAGAAACATCCTATTCTGCTTCTAGAGCAAGCTGCCCCGTTCAAAATGACCCAAAATAAAAACCCCAAGCCCAAGCAAAGCCAGCCCGTGTGATAGGAGCTGTGTGCAGACAGCTGACGCAGGGGCTGGGAATGCAGAGGTGCAGAGCTCCCGGGATGTGCGTGGCCTCTCTCCTTAGCTCCTTATTTATCCTCCCTGTCTGAGGCACAGCTGTGTTTACAGGAGGTGGGAGCCAAGCCTGGGCTGTGCTCCGTGCCGGGACCTGCCGGGGGCTGCTGCCCGGGGCTCCTGTGCCACAGCCATGGGCAGGAGTGACCTGCAGGCCTCTCCTGGGCTGGAGCTGCTGCAGGGCAGCCTCAGGGGCCGGAGCTGAGAGAATGGATTTGCTTTGGTCCTGACTGCGGCTGCAGTGCCAGGGTCGGGGCGTGGTGAGGATGAGGATGGCAGCGCGGGCGAGGCCCCACCTCAGGAGATGCCTCAGCGACCACCCCGGGGGCTCCACCAGCTGGGCCTGGGACGGCTTCTGGAGAACAGCCAGGGAAAAACGCCTTGCAGGTCAGTCCGAGGGCAGCTGTAATCCCACACTGCTGTGATTCAGGCACTGGGGCTACAGCCTTGATCAAGGAAGGAAAATACCTTTATTTTTTTTGGCGCTCCTTTAATGATGTTTCATTTTCTGCCGCACCACAGAGCTGCCCTTGCCCAGGCTGCTTTTTCACTGGTGGGACCATGTGGGTATTTTGAGCTGATGACTTGTACTCAGAGTTGGAAATACTCAGATTTATATGGAATTACATTTTATACTTTCTGTTGATCTAGAGTTTTGTAGACACTTAAAAACATGACAGTGTCAATCAGCCACCACAGTGCCCAAAAGTGACCCGAGTCACTTTTAAACCTTCCTTTTTGGTGCTTAAAGAAACTTGTGAACTTGAACCTGCATGGTTTTTCAGGAAGCCTTTCTAGGGTGTCAGAAATAATCCTTCTCTATGTCCAGCCACCTTTCCCCAAGCCTTGCACCCCGAGCTCTCCAGCTGTGCATTAGCATGTGCAGAGGTGGGCAGAGCAGAGCCTGGGGCTGCGTGGGATGGAGGTGGCTGGGGGTGGCAGGTGAGGGGCTGTGCAGGGACCCCATGGTGAGCACTGCACACAGCGCCTGAGCTCTTCCTGCTCTCAGCTTCATGGCTCCCAGCAGGGATCTGGCAGCATCCCTGCCAGGGCAGGAGTAATAATGCTCCAGTCACTGAAAATGGCTTTCTAGATTCTTTTTCTTCCAAGCAGCTCAGTGGGCTGAGTACAGATCTTTCCTCCTGGGACTTGTGTTCATCTCGTGGAGACAGGAGGTTTTGTAGCAGCATTTGATTCTAGCCAGATGGGTGTCCCTCTCCGCATCCCTGCGAGAGAGTTCAAAATGAGTAAAGGAATTTCTCTTTTCCCTAAGCCCACTTCACTTGTTATAAGCAGACCTTTCAGAGGTGCCAAGGGGCTGGATTGTTATTGTAAACATCACTGTTCCCCTGTCAAAGCAAGAGCCAAGTTACCCTTTGGGCTGAGGTTGTCTTTCAGTTCACAACTAGGATGGAGCAAAGAGGCTGTCAGATTAACTGGGGATTTCTGTGGGGGAACAGGATGTTGGGAATTGCTTTTGTGTACAAGATCTATGAGTTTTGTGCCTCCAAGGTCCTCAGACCACTTTGAAAATCCTAGATTTAATTTGAGTGTGCTGGTCATGCCTCTGGGCTTTTGTGCTGGGCTGAAGAGCAGCACAAACCCAGTCACTGCTGGCATCTCTGGAGCCCATCCCACCAGACCAACACTACAATCCACTGGAAGCAGTGGGGGTTTCATCATGTGTTGGTCAGGAGGAGTGTCAGGCATGGCCATTACTGAGGAGCTGAGTCACACAAGTTCTGCCAGGGGGATGGTCTCCTTCTTCTGCAAAACAACAGCCAGAACTCAAATTGCAGCTCTTCACTCCAGATGGTGTGGAGAAGGCTCAGCACCATCAGGGAGCCTTTTGAGCTGGGCTGTGAGAAAGCAGCGTGGACATATTTTTATAAGTAGAAGGGACAGAGCTGTGGGTGGTACTTGCCACCCTGCACCAGGTGCAGGAGCTGTAATACAGCTGCTTCTTGGTCTGCCACAGATTCTGGGAGGTGACAGGACACCCAAATGCTGATGTGATTTGTGTGCACCAACTCCAGGTGACTTCCTGGAGGAGCTGGCAAAAGTTGGCTGCTTTTTTGACAACTGATGCCGTTGCTCAGCTGATTGCCATTGACAACACCCGGTGCCATTGCTCCTGGACTGCTGTCCTCAGCTCAAACACCACAGCTCAGGAAAAAAATTGCTACAGTGGATAATGCTTCCATTGCAGACTGCATAATAGATCCAGCTGGTGGATCCCTGTGATTCCTTCTGGCCACTTCATGTCCAACAATGACAGAGGGGAGAGCAGAGCCTGTAGCGCTTCTGCACTGGGTTGCCACTTGGATGGGTGCTGAAACTCTCAGCACTTGAAGGAGCCCCAGAAGAAGGGCTTTAAAATGAACTAATTTTTTATTAAAGGAAATTTATCAAATGCTAATTAAAGGAAAGGAAAAATGGTGATGTTTTCCTGGTGCTCCTTCTGGTTCTCTTCCTATCTCTGGAGCCATCCTTTGCCCTGGCCAACCCCCTCCACGCTGCTGCCCAGATGGCTGCCAGCTACCCCTGCCTGCATGGCTTGTGCTCTCTTGCTGCAAGCTGCACACAGATCTCTGCTCTCTGTAAACAGGCTAAAAATACCGTGGTGCTGCTCCTCTGAGGGCCCGGCAGTTCAGAGAGGCTGGGAAGGAAGCCGGGGTCAGGCGGCCTCCGGGGAGCGGGCGTCACATGGAGGCACAGAGCCAGAGTGGGGCTGGCTGCAGAGAGAGACAGAGCATCAGCCACAGCCCTGCTGTCCTGCTGCCCTGCTGCCCTGCTGCCCTGCTGCCCTGCTGCCCTGCCCAGGTGAGCCAGCAGTGCCAGGTCTCCCCAGATTAGTGTTCATGGTGTGCAAGCGTGTGAGATGTGACTTGGAACGCTCCAGGGCTTTGTGCTCCTCTTTAGAAGAGGAATTTTTGTCTTTTTTACTCAATTTCTGTGCTAGGTGTTGTGATGCAGGGACCAGGGTCCTGCAGAGCGCTGGCTTCTGCAGGCACTGCCACCCCAGTCAGCTGGGCTGACACCATCCGCTGGGCCCCTTTGCTGAGGGTGCCCTGTGAGCCTTGAGTCTCCATATCCTCTGGGAAAGGAAGTCAGAAAAGCCTATTCCTTCAGACATGCCATTTCAGAAGGCATCAAAAACTAATTTCTCTTCTCACCACACCCATGCAAGACGTTAAGGGATGTGACGATCCTAACCCCACCCTGGTCAGAGTGACCAGGACCTGAGTCTGAATGTCCCCCTCCAATGACACAGAGTCAATTCCAACCAGGAACCTTACCAGTGGTAGCAAATTTCAGTTTGAATCATATGTGTCATAGGCATTAACACCTGGAATACTCTTATATTTTGCTTCATTAGTGCTTAACCTTGTTAGCTGGTGTGAGCAGCACGGAGTAAATCAGCAATGATCACCAGTGCCCTGTCAGGCATCCTGTGTGTGCTGCAAGTGCTGAAAACACAGACCGGGGCCAGCACTGGTCTGGCAGCAATGACAGCTGTGTCTCTGCTGTCGTACCCTATGTGCTTCCTCCATCTCCATCTCTCCACTGCAGTGGAAGTTCAAGTGTCCCCTGTGTGAGCTGTGGCAGTGGGATTCAGGGCTGGGCTGTGGGAGCTCCTGGTGCTGGGCAGTTCAGTCACAAAGAGGGAGTTCATGCAGAGCTGAATAAAAGCCTGTGGCGGGCAATAAACACCTTAAAGCCCAAGCAGAGCAGTAGCACCCTCTGCCTGCCCACAGCACTCGGGTGAGCTGCCGTGCAGGCGGGCGCTGCCTTCCACGCACCCTGCCCGATGTGCGGGGCCACCTCACCCAGGGGCTGCCAGGGGCATTCAGCCCGCTCTGCTCCAGACAGAATGAGCTCCAGGGAGGCTTTGTTTTAAAGAAAATAACCTGCGCTGTGCCAAAGACTTTCAGCCTAGAGGACTCCTGGTGCACAAGCACTGGAGTTAAGACGTTTTTCCCATGGCCTCGGGCAGAGCTGGAGCAGGGTCAGGCTGGCGTCTGCAGTGGAGCACCCACAGCGTGCTTTGCACTGAGCTCACTCCGCTGGGCCGTGCTCCAGTTCCTCGAGGATTTCTCACTGATGCAACCGCAGTGCTTCGAGTGCCTCTGTGCGCTCCATTCCCTCCATCCTGCCGCAGATTCAGGCTGGGCTATCCAGCATTCCCGGTGGGAGCCATGCCACCCACACCTCTGGCACTGCCCAGCAGATCCCTGCGGCAGGCTCGGCTGCAGGTGCTGGTGCGAGATGGCAGCCGGAGAGGCTGCAGCGGAATTCCGAGGGGGAGAGAGAGGAAGCGGCTCCGTGTCAGAGCCCCGGCGGGATGCGCGCAGCGAGGAGCTGTGACCGAGCTGCTCTTTCCCAGGGAGGATTCTCCACCCCGTCCTGGGTGGGATCTCAGCTGTCCTGCTTAAAGCCGAGCAGATGGGGCTGGAGTTCAGCTGCCCCAGGCAGGACTTGCTCGCTTGCAGGGACACAGCAGTAACTTCTGCACAGGACAGTGACCCGCTGCAGTTGCCTCTCCCCATGGAAGGTAGGAGGAGGTCTGTTTTCTTTCCTGGGTTACTCTGTTTCTTTAAGGTTGTTAAACCAGCAATCAAACTACTATGCAATTAGCCAGAAAACAAGGCACGAACTCGGGAGAGAACAGCAAAGGTGTGGGTCTGGCTGTTCCCTCCTGGGATGTGCTACTTTTATTTGGGTTATTTAACAGAAAACAGAAAGCTATTCCATTAGGTATTTTGCTTAGAATTTAAAAGAAAAAAAATGTTTCTAGGAATGTTGAGATCTAGCCTCTTCAAGTCCCACAGTGGGCATCGAGTGGCACAGCACAGCTGTCCCTGGAGAGAGGCAGCGTGGCAGAAGGTCCCTGCCTGGCAAAGGTTTGTCCTCTCGAGGGGGGCAGCCACCCATCCTGCTGCCACCCGACTGGCTCCAGCCCTGCTGCTCCCCAGGGAGCACCAGGACCCTCAGTGCTCCCACGGAGTCTCATCCCTGTGGTGTGAGCACAGCCAGGGCAGGGAATGTCTTTCCCATAGGGGCCAAGTGGGGTGGCAGAGCTGGGAAAACAGCAGCAGCAGGGACACTCTCTGTGGGGACAGCATTTCAGGCCTCCAGCATCAGAGGAGGTTGCCCTGAGCAATAAAGCATTTTTCCTGAAAAGCAATAGCCAAAGTGATCTGTTTTCTGGGAGGAAAGCAGGTGAGAGGGGACCTTTGGCGGGTGCCTGAGCCTGCAGCAGTGTGTGGCTGCCTCCCAGCACGAGCAGGGGCTGGAGAGGGACAGTGCTGCTGCTCCAGGCCTCCATGCTCAGCTGTGCTCCCACGTCCTTCCTGTGTCCCCCAGGGTGGTTTCTGTCTCAGCTGGCTCAACCCTTGGTGCCTCTCTTGCCCCATTCCTGCTGTGCCCAGGTCCCTCTGCCAGGGCTGGAGCTCCCCGACAGCAGGAACTGGTGCCCCACGTTGGGGCAGTCCTGGCATTTCTCTTGTCTGGCCATCAACTGGGCCAGCCCCAGCTCCTGCCTTTGCCAAGGGCTTGCTTTGTAATGCCAAAAAAATCCTACAGCAACTCCGACAGCTCTGTAGGAGGGTATTAAGCATCTGTGTGTCAGAACGTGGCCTTTGTTTTATTGCTTCATGTAAAACACTTTGTATTCTCTGGGCAGGAGAGGCAAGGGTTGCATGAATGTTTTCAGAAAGGGAATTAGTGTCAGGTCCCTTCCCAGCAGCGCTCCCATGTCAGACAGACCCTGGGGAGGCTGCCCAGCCTCACCAGCAGCTCTGCTCTCGCATGGATCTTGCAGGACAATTTGCCAGGAGCACAGCTGGGAATAGCACTGCATTTCTTGTCCTTTGCCTCTCTATAAAATAAATCAAGCTGAGTTTTCAACCCTCTGTTTGCTGATGCTCTCTGGCCAAGTTTCGAGTCAATTTATTTCTCATTGCTCTGCGTCACCCTGGCAATGTGCCGAGCACGAGAGCTGGGGAGAAACACAATTAGTTTGCTGCATTTCAGGCCAGGGCTGAGCATCCATCTGCTGGTTCACACAGGTCTCCCAGGCAGTAGCAGAGGTGTACTTTTTAAGGTAGAAAATGACTTGTGTTTAGGAAATGAGTAAGTTGTTGACATAAGCTGAGAGTCATGAGGAGGAATGGGTTGTGTTGGCAGGTATTCACCATAAGAGCATTCTGCCCCGGCGTGCTGCTGCAGTGACTCTGTGGGACATGACCAGAGGGGTGCTGGCCAGAGGACAGGAAGGGCCCTGCCACAGGGAAGAGCCCTCCCTTAGCCATGACTGCTGTGCCACGGGGCTCTGGGCGGGCAGGAGCCACCTTCCACCTGTGGGCTCATTCCCTGGGACAGCTGCTGGCAGAGCAGCAGGCATGGAGCCCAGGCCGAGGTGGGCAGCAGGGCCAGCCAGGTCCCACAGTCCCCAGGGCTGTGCAGGGCTGGGGGCTGCTGGGGGCAGCACTTCTGGCTGGCAGCAAGGTCCCCCCGTCCCAGCACCAGCCCTGTGATCAGAGCGCTGTTAAGAAATGGGGAGGGCTTTCTGGGAATGTTTTTGTGTGGTTGCTGTTCTTTTTGGTATAAATTTGCTGTTTCAGCTTCTGAAATTCACCATTTCCAGGGTTCACACTTCCAGGGTTAACATTATCTGACACCTGCCAAAAATCTGGCTCTCCAAAAAATCTGACACCTGCCAAAAACTGGTCCAGCAAGCCTTGTGCAGCAGGGGGCTGAGCACACACTGCCTGTGGTTCCCATCCCTCCTCCACCTCATCCTGCTTCCCCCAGTGCTCCTGGGAAAAGGCAGGACCTGGAGCTTTTGGAAGGAATGCTTGTGTGGGAAGGGAACTTGGCTTCTCTGGTGAATAAATCATATACAATCCATTTTGTGCATTAAACAAAGCTTTATGGAAGGCAGATACAAAGGAGAGGCCCTGCTGGAGGCTCAGGAGGTTTTCCTGTGGTGCCTGACATCCTCTGGCACTGGAGCCTGGCCACCATTCGTACATCTCAGCCTGCTCAGAGCCATGGAGCACCTGAAGCAGGACTGGTGCTGCCCACCCTGGTTTCAGCTTCCAGGGCTCCGACACTGCAGACTTTGCTGTTGTTTCCATCATCCTGCAGGAGCAGGGAGTTTGTGGGGACCAGGTCTGTGGTGGGAGCTTGTGTGAAGAGGCTGGTGCTCATCACACAGATGTTTCCCACTTTCCTGCCCAGTTCTGAGCTCTCACATAGGAATGAGGCTGTTCTTGAAATGTGACCTTTTTCCTCAGTTTTACTCCCCATATTTGGTATCTGTTTGTCCCTTCTTTCACAAAGCAGCCCAGTAATCAGATGACATCCCTGACTCATGCTGCCCAGACGTGCATGATGGGGCCTTTCTACTTGTTAGGAAAAGCCTATTGATTTAATTTCTGTATCATTATTCAGCTAATATGGAATATGTCACTGATGGTGGTGCAGGAAATCGAACTGAGTCTGGAAAAAAGGATGAAATATTAAATAAACCTTGCCAAAGGATGGGGAGGACGTGGAGGTGAATGGGCAGGAAGAGTACAGGGTGGCCTGTCTGCTGCTCCACCTCTCTGATCTGTGTGCCCCTGGCTTGTGGGAAATGTTGGCAGTGCCCCCTGAGCTGGTCAAACACCAGCACTGGTCACTGCTGGGGGACACAGGTTGAAAGCCATGTCACATATGGCCCAAGCTGCACACCAAGTATGGTCCCTGTCACCTGCACAGCCTGAGCAAGGAGTTGTCATAGTCTCACACCTCCTCACACATGCAGGCAGCACTCCCTGGCACACGGAAATACAGGTTTAGGTGCACACCTCAAGAGTGTGTGGCGAAGCAAACCTGTCTGGGCTGGCTGTAGGGAGCTGTGGGAAAGGGCTCAGACACAGCTTTCCCTGGGCTCTGGATAACTTGCCACTAGATGTCACAGTGTGCTTGGGTTTGCAGGGACCAGGAGTGCCACTTGTGCTCGGAACCCACAACCAGCCCACCCTAGGCAGGCCAAAACTGCTCCCTGAAGTCCCTTTGCTGGACCAAAGCACACAAATAGCATCTTTTTGTCTGTTCTTGTCTTCTAGAGCAGTTTTGAAAACATTTCTGTCTATCATGTGCCACTCAGTAAAGTCTGAGAGACCAACAGGTGACAGGAGAGGTTCACATGGTGCCAGCCCTTGGGGGTGACCCTGCTGGGACCCCTGCCCTGGCAGGTATCAGTGGCCCTGCTCCCACTGCAGCAAATGTCAAACTCTGATTAACATCAGGTGATGCAGCAGGAGCTCCCTCTGTGTCCCAAAGCTCTTGCTCTAAGGGGGGACAAATTTTGTCACTCCACCAGCACAAGGCAAAGGAGGCCAGCACTCGTGCAGCTGCCTGGGGCTGACCTCTGCCTAAAGCATCCCCGTGGATATTTATAGGCACACAGGAAACCATGCTGGACCCTGCACTTCCTGCCCCATCCAAGCTGAATCTTTAATTGGCTCGGTAGCACAGGGAGCATTAATTGTGGGTGTTTTTCCACTGAGCATGGTGCTGAGCAGAGGTAGAATATGTACGTGGTCAGCTTTGGGCAGGCTGGTGATGGGACAGGCAGGTCATCTTCTGAACTTGGTACAGCTCTGTAAAAACTTGGTATATTATTAAAAGACTAGGAGTGTATCAAAGTGTGAAGCATTTGCTGAGTGACTAAAGCAATGACAGCATTAAAGCCTCCTGTTTGAAGTGGTTTATGTACAGACCCAGACTGGTGAGGTCACCCCCCCGCTGCACCCAGGCAGCTCTAGGGTGAAGTGTAGCTGTTGAATTCATGATGGCATCACTCTGTGGCTTTCATTTGCCACCAAGATCAAGCACAGCTTTCCCAATCTAAGACTAAACAAACAACACAGCCAGGGCAGTACAGTGGGATGCTTTCCTTGTGCTCTCTCTGATCCTGAGATCAGGCTCTGCCCAGCCTGAGCAGGGTTATTGTGCTCTGGATGCTGGTCCAGCCTGGAGAGCTGCTCTTCGTGCGCAGGGAGGCTGGGTGGGCACAGAGCAGTGAGGGAGGGGAGGCAGGGCTGTGCTCCGCGTGTGCAGAGGGGAGCCACTGTAGCCCTGAGCCTGGAGAAATGTGAATAGCAGCTGGTGCCCTGGCTGTCAGCCCCTGTGCTGCCCAGGCACCAGCAGGGCGTGCTCCCTGCCACAGACGAGATGGATGGGCTATTGCTGCAAGCCACGGGCTGCTGTTAATGCTCACCGCATGAATCTTCCTGAGCAATAACACAGGACTGCTCTCCTTTGTCTGGGATTGCCTTTCCCCCCTTCCTCGGCACCAGCCCAGAATATCTACAGATCTTGCTTAGCCTCGTTAATGACTGTGCCTTTGTGTCAGGAGTCTCCCGAAATGCTCCAGGTGCTGCTCTATCCTTAGAGAACGAGGGCTGAGCGCACTGTCATTCCCATGCCCTGCGGCAGCCAGCACGGCAGAAGGTGCTCGAGCAGAGCTGGGAGAAGAAGGGTTTGCTGTGCTCGGGGGCTGGAGCCCAGTTCCAGCTCTGGGGAAGTGGTAAAGCCTCACAGAATTCCATGAAAACATGGCCACAGCCTGGCTCCTGCTCCAAGCAGCCAGTGCCAGGTGAGGCCACCTGCCCAAGCCCCAAAGACACCCCAGAGTGCTCCTTCCTGTGGCATTACAGATTCACTGATGGAGGATAGAGCTGGGACTTGGAACAGCAACGTTTTGAGAAAAACCTCTAACGTAAAAAAAATTAACATAAATCTAATTTTCTGCAGTTATCACCAATCTCAGATTAATTCTGCAGCATGACCAAACTGCTGCAAGGCCCCACACTAGTATGTTAAATATGTCCCACTGAATGTACTGAATGTGATTTCCAGACACTGAGGGCTTCTGGAGAAGGGTGCAGATAAGGGTGTGCTGGCAGGCAGCTGCCCAAGAGCTCTGCAGGAGCAATCTATGGGCACAAACATACGCAGGGCCCCAAGTTTCCTTTCACTTGTTGGGTTTTTTCACTCTTCTTCTGTCCTGTCACCCTCAGGTGTGTCAGCTTTTTATTTGCACCAGCAAGGAGCTGGATCTGGAGCCTGGCCACTAAACCCCTGCCAGGAGAGCCCAGGGCAGCATGGCTGCTAGCCCAGCTCTGGAGCAGTGGGGCTGCAGGGTGGTTCCCTCGCTGTCCCACAGCCAGAGGGGTTGACAGAGGCTTTGGCACTGCTTCTCTCCTTTCCTGGGACTATGTGGATACTCCTGGAAATGAAGTGCATTAGCTTTTCTATCCCACTCCCCTGTTGGTTGGGAATGCAGCACGGACTCACCCAGGGCTGCGTGCTGGGATGTGCCAGTGCCAGGGAACTGTGCACTGCCAGCAGTGAGGGAAGTACCTCCTCATTGCTTCTGGGCTCTGCTGCAGAGCTGCCCCACTCAGCATCAGTCATGAGCAGGGTGTTTGTCTGTCTAAACCCCCGGGCTGTGATGTCTGCTGAGGGCAGCACTGCTGTCCCAAGGAGAGGAGCTGGAGCCTGGCAGTGGCCAGTGCCCTGGGACCCCCATCCCAGCACCCCAAAAGTGTCCCTGGGTCCTGCAGTGGGGCTGGGCTGGGCTGGATGCACCCGCTTCATCCAGCATCCCAATGCAAGGGAGTGCAAGCACAAACCCAAATCCTGAGTGTAGAGCTTGTGCAGCTCAGGGAAAGAGAAGTTCCTCCTGGGGGCTTTGCTGGAAGCAGGGATGGGGATGGCTCTGTCCCAGGGGCTGCATTTTCCCAGGTGAGGAGCAGTGATGATGGATGCCCCAGGTGGGAAAACCCCTCAAGCCATTCTGTGCCAAGGAAAGTGCACAGGGGAGGAGCTGCCCGGTGTCTGCCTGAAGTGTCTGGCCCAACATCAGAGCACTGCAGTCAGTGGGCATTGTTCCCTTTCTGGGGATGACCAGCTGGCCAGAACCTGGGATCCCTCTGCACCATCAGTCAGCTGGACTTGGGGGGCCAGCAGGGAGTAAATAGGAAGGGCTTTGCCTGGGATTCCAGGACTGCTGAGCCTTTCAAGGCAAGCCAGAAGCAGAGCCCACGTGCATCCCAAGGTATGGATCCACCCTCAGCCTGTCCTGGAGTCGCCGCAGCAGCTGGCACAGGAGTGATCTGCTGCTGCCAGGAGCAGGGAGCACACCATGTTCAGGGAGGAGAGGTCAGACCTCTTCCTGTTTAGATGTTTTCAAAAAATGCTTCAGCATTTTAGTGGAAAAATGACTGAGGGAACCATCCAAATTAGGAAACAGGAAATACTGCACTAGCATAAATAGAATTTTGACAGCTGAAATAAGAGGCAAGTGGTTGCCAGGTAGGGCTGGTGAAGAGGCTGCTGGGCCAGCAGCATCTGGGGAAGCTCAGCAGCCAAGGGGCAGGTTCCCAGTGGGACACACATAGCCAGCAGTGTCTTGCCAGGTGCCAGAGCCAAGTCACTGAGTGTCTCTCACCTCAGGGTCTCCCAACAGAGTGCCAACAGACAGCAAGATGTGTCCTTCAAGTGGAGAACGCCTCATGTTTCCAGCAGTGGAAACTAAGGCACTAAAATCAGAATTTTTATGGAGTATAAATAGCAGCAGGCTTCCCAGTGCCAGGTTACCTGTGTGATATTAGCTGCTCAAATCTAATGCCAGCCCTGCTCTTGACTCTCTCCACGCTTCAGCAAATCACTGAAGCTCCCCAAGCCCCTTTCTAGCCATATGTTAAGTTGATGTAATGCTGCTTCTGAGTCTGTGCAATTACTCAATTACTCCTGCATCTGATTGCAAGTAATATGCCCTCAGGTCTGTGCTTCAGTTTTGCCCATTGATTTGCTGTGTGACCTTGAGCACCACATTAAATATACTTTCAATATGCAAAGGAATTTTGCTCATTTATGCCCATGCTATCCAAACTCCTACTCTGCTCCCAACTTTCCAAGCAGTGTCTGTTTATTACAAAATTTAAGTATAGAAGCTAACCTAAAATACAAAAGAGGTCTGGGGGCCTGTGTTCCATTCAAATTCACCTCAAGCAAGTTTCAATGGAGCTTGAAGAGCCTAAGAAATGTAGATACTTCTGAAAGTGTCACCCTAGCTGTACCTGTGGGCTCTGACATTCCACAGACACCTGAATTACTCAGGCGAGTTCCCCTTGCTGATCCAACCCGGTGGCTGCAGAGCTGGCAGAGCATTAAATATGCACATATTTAATGTCTGCTGTGCTGGAGGGGGAGGACGCCTCAAAGTGAAAACTGCTGTGCATTCAAATGTGTTCTTCAAAGCTGAGACAGGTCTTCCCAACCTCGGGCTGAGCAGGAACAGCTACCCCTGGCTGCTGGGGCCACTTTGGAGGGGCTGTGGGGTGCTGCTTTCTTCCTTGCTCTGTGCACAGGAGGGCTGGGCTATGGGATCAAGGAATGGTGTCTGTTTGCAGAGAGGTCTGCTGCAAAAATGAGCAGCCAAGGGAGAAGCGTGGGCAGAGCTTATCCTGTCACTGGGGTTGGCCCCTGACTCTGATGGTACAAGGTTTTGAGAGTTTTCTCTTGTGCATGTTTATGAGGAACAGCTGTGCTTTTCTCTTTACCTTTGCTGGAAGATGGCTGTGAAATAGCATGGTCAAGAAGCAAAGCTGCTCTCTGAATATTTTAAGAACTTCTTCCTCAGTTTTCTGTGAATGTTGATTAAGAGTAAATGAGACTTAGAAAAACAGCCAGTATGGATTTACCCTGGGACCATTCCGGGAATAAGCACACAAAAATAACCCTTTCCTAAAAATGTTCTTCGCAGCCCCACCCTTCAGGAATGATCTTCCCTGCAATGACCCCACTAGCAGACCAGGGCTGAACTTCAGCTCTGGTTCACACTCAGCAGTTCCTTTTTACAGTGCAAACAGATCCCTGGAGCCAGGGGTGATCTGTTGGGGAACCACGTACCAGAGAGCGTGAGGACTGCAGAGCCTGGCTGCCTGTCACCCCAGGAACAGAGCAAAAGTACACTTGGAGAGGTGGGCTTTGGGTAACACGTGCAGACCCAGCCCAGTGCAAGCCATGGGCTGGGGGCACAGGACTGGAGTGACAGCAGCAGCAGCATTTGCTGTTGCCCTCTGTGCCTGCAGTGCAAAGAAGTTAAAAGTGCAACAGGAGTTGCAGGTAATGTCAGCACACCTGCACACAGGAGCTCTGCTGTGCAAGTCACTTCTGGGAATCTATAAAGTGCTTCATGCTCCTTGCCTTGTGTAACAACACTGAAATAGTGTGCTCTGTAATTTCTACAAATGCTCAAACCACTGAAACAGTCACCCAACATCAGTGAAGACAAGGGCAGTGATAGACTTGAATGCTTTAAACAAGTAAAGCTACAGACCTCTGCTGTGCTCTGATTATTTTCTTTGAATTTGCTTCCTTTCCACTGCTTTTTTTATACTGAGACATAAATAATCTTAAATTCCAGATCACCCATGGGTCCAAAATTTAGCTGTAACAGGGACTTCTGCCAACTTCTACAAAAGGATTTTGCTAACATGAAAGAAAATAACTCATACATAATAAACACTCCTCCTGACCCACGTTATCCTTTTGCATTTAAGGTCAACCATCTCTGAAAGGAGGGGAAAAAAAAAGATAAAGGAGATGCAGAGAGTCAGCTGCAACAACAAACTAAACCCCTGCATGAAGATCCTCCTATCAGGGCTGTTCACAGCTGCCACTGCATTTTTTCCTTGGCCTGAATAATGTAAATACTGGGCTGGGGAGTGCTTTCCTTTACACTGGTGTAAATCTGGGCTGGAGCTCCAGCCCTGGCCTGGCCATGCACACACTTTACCCCTGGCAGCCCTGCCCTGGGGTAAGGGGACCTGCTTCCTCAGAGGAGCTCGCCATCCTTTGGTGCTGGCTGCTGTGTTCAATAAAGGGCTAAATTCCTCTTGTTTCTTGAAATAAACTTGCATACCCCTTGACCTTCCTGAGCTGGAAGAATATGTTTACGGATTGTTTAATTCCATTTGTCTTTCTGAGTGTGTGAAAGGGACAGCAATGTGGTTGAGGGAAGGGGAGCTGTGCTGTGTGATCAGCCTCTTTTGATATCAGAGGCAAGACACTGATGAATCCCATCCGATTTGAAGGGCACAGCCATTCCTTTTATCTTTTGGAAGAGGAAGTTAAGGAATTGTTTACTGGAATCCCCTGTAATTTTGCTTTATATCAAGTTCATGAAGCAGCAGTGTAATCTTTTGTGTTTTGTTATTTATTCTCATGACACCTTCCAGGACACCAGTGCTTGTGGACTTCTAGAAAATTATCAGGAGGTAATTCTACAGCAGCTGCTCTTTCCTAGTGTTACACCATCCAAACACATCTCCTTTATGCTTTGATTGCAACCTGAAGTCAGGGGAGCCAGGAGAAACAAAGTTTATCAGAGGGCAAGAGGCAAAGCACAAGGAGGGGAGGTTACTGACATACCTAAATTGAAGTCTAGAGCTTTATTTAAAGACTGTAGGAGCTGGAAAAAAGCTCTTTAAGACAGAAACCGTCTTTTCTCCGAGGCCTGAGGGGCACTGGGAGGCCTCATGGGTGTCATCACCAGGTACTTGTAATAATGTCACTATTTCCAGTAGTCTTGGCACCAGCAGCATGGCAGTAGAGGAATTGTGAAGGGTAGCTGACTGAGGATAATGGATAGTAGGATGAAATTGAGAGGAAAAAACTTAATTGGAATTAACTAGCTGAGAAAAGCCTCTTGATCTGTCAGACAGTGAAATTGCCTCCCAGGAGCAATGGTATAGTCTCAACCACGTGGGCATTTAAAGCCAGTCTAATGTCTATGATTCCCTGAGTTAACTGGAGTATCTCAATAATTGGAAGTGACACAAAGATTTATCTTCTTTGATTGACTAGCTTTCATGGAGGCTCATCTCTTTGTGGTGCTGCACAGAGCTTTCAGGGCAGCTGTTTGCACTTAAACTGCCAGGAGCTGACAGTGTGTATCCATTTCAGCTCTTCAAATGTGTTCTTTGAAAAAACACTTAAATCGCTGGAATAGACAGTACTAATCAGTCTGCAGGAAAATGGAGCAGCCTTACCTGGGGCTCAGTGCTATCAATCTCCCTGTGCCAGGGCTAGGCCATCCTGCAGCAGCAGAGCCATTTAGGTGCATTACTGCCAAATGCCCAATCAGCCTGAAAAATTGGGCTGATTTGGCCGAGGCAATAAAAGGGAAAGGTGTTTTGCCAAATGTATAAAAACAAATGGTTGGTATTTCAGCGGTTACAGCAGAGTAGGATTAATCACACTACGATGATGGAAATTCTCTCCCATGCTCATTTTTCCTGATTTCAGAAGAGACAGTGTGTGGCTGGCCTGAAGGGTGAGGTCCTGGAAGGGCTTTTGGATTTGGACTTGCCCATTCATTCCCCTGCTCTATGACCTTGTGCACATCTCCTCTCTCACTTTGCCTTCATGGAAAAGGGCACATCCAGCCTCTGGCCTTGGCTGAGATCTGAGTTCCTACTTTGTAGTGGCAGCATGTTAGGAAGGATGTTTGGAATCCTTTCCCTTCTCTGCCAGTGACAGACATTGGGATGGTGTCTTCTCTGCAAAAGAGATTTAGATCTTACTGAGATAGCCTTGTACTATGCAAATAATAGGTCAAGATGTTTTACAGGAAGTGAGGAATTGCTTTTCTGCAGGGCACAACTTAGAGGTGTTTACGTGTGCTGGCATCATAATATTGACAGGAAAATCTGCTTTTTTCTTGGTCCTGCTAAAGCCTTTTACCCAGGGAATGCAAACTTGCCTTGTTACCTTGCCCTCTCCCATTCACCAGAGCTCTTCAGAGGAAGAGCTTTGTATTGAGGTCCTTTCTGGAATGTGCAGGTAGAACCTGGGACATCAAAATGCCTCTTTTGCTATGGAGAAGTACAACACATTGGAAATCAGAATTTATGGAGATCTAAACTCCCAAGCTGATTTGTGTGTGGATTTACAAACTAGGGATAACAACATCAAGCTGGGCACAAGAGAGGAGCAAGCTGTGCTGCCAGGGATGAAATCCACTTGGCCGGTTTGCTGGGGGCAGCACCAGAACCAGCGTGGGGTCCCAG